>PVHX01035297.1:0-11634 GCA_004024805.1 Geosciurus inauris
GCAAAATTCATCTGTTTCCTTTTTATATTTTTATACTAGAGACATGTCCATATTTTTAAGTCATTGTGGAAATGTACATTTCTCCACATTTGGTTTAATATGGCATGCAAATTATGACAGATATAAGTTGAAGTTGACCAAATGAAACATGAGTTTCTAAATGATAGGGGCACAATAGTTTGTATTTACTAGCAAATGTGTGCATATGTGTGTATGTATGTGAAAATACAGAGAACTAGGTGAATGTCTCTGTAGCATCCAAACACCAACACAAAACTTTTCACCCTCAATAGGACTCATTTTCCCAGATATGTGCTCATGTTCATTAATGATCACTCAGATACTATAGATATTGCTGACTGGTCCCTAGTGGGAATGTATTTTGGTATAATAAATATAGAAACCAGCAGGGAGTTCCTCAAGAAATATTAAAAATACAACTAGCATATGATTCAAGAATATCTCTTCAGAGAAAATATGCCAAGAAAACAAGATCTGTACTGTCTGTCCACAATGCCTCCTGGCCCAAGCTTCCAAGAAATGGAGTCCTGCCATTTGCCACAATATTGATGACCTGGAAGGCAGGTTAGAGGAAATAAGCCAGACATGGGAAAACAACTACTTCATGATCTCACTTATGTGTGGAATTTGGAATAGTGAAGACTTAGAAGCAGAGAGTAGACTAGTACTTACCAGGGACTGCATGTGGGGCAAATCAAGGTATAATTTTTCAATGGATGTGGAGTTTTATTTCTACAAGTTGAACAAGTTCTAGATATCTAGCATGCAGCATGGTGATTCTGGGCAACATGTCTGCATTATATTCTTAAAATGTGCACAGGGGGAAGATCTTCAGTTTCTTAATTCCAACCCTTTAGAAAAAGTTATAAATGCATGAGGTGATGGACATGATAGCTACATTTCTGGCAATCATTTTGCAGTGTATCCATATATAACACATCAAGTAGTAGACATTTGAGGTCAGATGGCCTCTGGAGAGTACCAACAAACTCCCCACTGTCTACTGGGTACAAAAAAATTATTTTAGGGTGGCCAAGCCACCCAGATATTTATTTCAAATCTGGCCAGATTACCAACCAAAACAATGGTTAAAAAGGTTTTTAACTGCTCACTAAAGCTTGCACTAAAATGTAAATGGCTGCCAACAAGACTAAAAAGAAAAATATGTCAAAAGTAAAAGCTAAAGGTAAAGAAACATTTTAGAGATTATCTTCATTTAGGAACTTGGCCAGGCCAGCAGAGTAGACAATATCAGTTTCTATAGAGGGCAGATTAGAACTAGAGAGTTTTATAGGATTACCACTTCTAAGATATGTAAAAGCATCATTTTGTCTAGAAAATTTGGTTTTTGTACCTTAGTCAGCCCCAGATATTCACAGAAAACTCTAAAAATTAAAGGGATTACAGAATAACTTCCAACTATTGAAGGTGATCCAAAGGTTTATTGTGACAATCCTGCTGATAAATGTTTTTCAAAATGCCAGGTTAAGATTTTGGTGGCTTCTATCCAAGAGACTAGAAAAACTAGTTTAGAATGTGACCCCAAACTTAGGGTGCTCTCCCAAGGAGAAATTCCATCAGGGAGGATAGGGCCCCATTTGTTTATATTCCCTTAACTCTTTTCGCCTCTTATAAATGGACCCACACTAGAATGAAAACCAGGAAGGCTCTTAAAATTCTTTTTTTTTTTTTTTTTTTTTTTGAGTTCATGATTTGATCTGGTTCTCCTAGGTTAACACACTTTTCTGATTAGACCTATTTTATCCAACTGTAAAGGGATTTTTACACTGTTTATTTGAGAGACCAATTTATGAAGGTTAGTTCTCAATCTAATAGGTTTTTAAAAATAAGATATAAAGCCTTTTTTTGGTTTGTTTTGTGTAGGTACACCAGTACACATGTATGTCAGTATACAAGTATTTTCAGTCTACATGTATTGCCATGTCTACATACATTTGGTTCCAAAATTGACATATGAGCTCATATATTAAAATTTTAAAAATGGATCCAAATACTTTTGGTTCACATGATTCAAAGAGTTCAATTTAAATTGGGTAAACAAATAAAAGTAAAAATGTCTAAAAGTTACTAATTCACAGGCTTTTCTGGGTGATCAAATAGTTGTTAATAAAATGCTAATGTCTATAAAATATATATATACAATATATATAATTTATATAAAATATAAAGTTCATTGTTTCTAGAATTTTTCTTCAATAGGAAAAAAATAATGCTGTTCAATGCACTTGTCTGATATCTTGGTTTTTACAAATAAGTAAATTAGATCTGACATGTATGAGATTGATCATGGATATGTTTGTTAAACACATCTGAATGGTTTATAAAGTTAAAATGCCAACTATTAAATATAATATCAAGTATTCTTAATTCCTTAAATTTCTTAAGGTAACATACTTAAACATTATTGATATTTCCATAACCTGGTAAAATTTTAAAAGGGGAGTTTAAGATTACCTTTTGTCATCACTAAAAACAAGATTTTATGAAGGATCTAAAGGCTTCAACTACATTTCAATTAGAGTACCATAAATAACAAAGTATTTCATCTTATTAAAATAGAGTAATTGTCTAAATTCAGAGATTTCATAAGGATTATTTCAGAGTGTGAACAAAAAGAGATCAACAAATAAAAACATTAAAAGTTCTAAATATAAAAATATATTTAGTAAAAAAAAAATGAAAGAAAAAGAAAAAAAACATTCCAAGTAAAAAGTCTTTATGTGGTAAAGTTTAAGTAAAAAATGAGAGCATCTAAATAAGTTATTAAAAGGTCTCTGTAAGTAAAGGACAAGTTTGTGTGTAACTAAGTTGGTTATATATTTGTCACACAAATCGTTAAAGTAATTTAAGGATTTTCCCTAGGGTCAAATATCAATGTACTTGTATAAACCAAAGTTTAATCTGTTTTAAGAAATGATAATAATTCTTAATATTTTAAGAAATTACAAGAATTTCTTAAAACATGAATTCTCCCCTAACATTGTATTTGTTAAGTTTTATTCTCTAAAAAATCTAGTCTTGGAGAAATTAAAGTTTGCACCACTCTGGTTAAACAGCAACTATTACATCAATGTAATTGTTGTACCATCACTCCTTTACATATTAAATGTGTTCATATCTTTCAGGTATATGTCTTTAAAGTAAGAATTTTAAAGGAACATTTTATCAAGCTGGTGTTCTAGAAACTAAAGTTCTCTGTAATGGTAATTTTAGACTTATAAGAATGACAAATTTTATTGAAGATTTATTTCAATAAAATTGAAATAAATTTATTGATGTTTTGTATCCAAACCTAACCCTATGTTACCTTTTACACTGGGATATAAAAATTTAAACATATTGTTAAAATGAGACTTATCTGTTTAAAAGTTAACAATGGGACTCAAAAAACAATATATGTAAACTTTATAAAATGATATCTAAAAAGGAGACCAAGATCAGCTTCAGAACTAAAACACTTTACCTAAGATTTGTAAAAAGCCCCACCATACCTGAAATAAGGCTCTGCCTCCCACCTTACTGTATGTCAAAATGACTCCAAACTAGGCCAAATTTCAGTTCATTTAAAGTTGTGCACAAAAGATTAATTTTTAATAAAGATTACTGTGATCTCAAACAGTGGATATAATATATAACTCAGATTAAACCATCCACATACAGACAGTAAATAAAGGAGGTAAAATAACTATAAAGTTATGAATATTAGTTAAAGTCCAGTACTCTTACTTTAAGACTGGTAAGACTGACCTGCTGGATGTTTAATACCAAGACTTAAAGAGTAAGGTTAAAATAATGGGGCCAAGAAAACCAATATTTGGCTCTTGCCCTGAGACAGCCTGAACCCCAGGAAAAGAGAAGAGCTTTGCAAGTCTGGGCCACATAACCTCCCAATCAGGAAGATTAATGAGACAGCTATAGAACAGAAAGCCAATCAGTGTGCATGCTGTAAAAGAGGAGAGTCACTGGAAATGGGAGACATTCCTTATGCTTCCAAGGGAAGTCACATGGTCAGCAAGACCTCAACCCATCCTAGTGCAGATAGCACTAGTGAAGCTAAGACACTGCTCCCAAGTTCCCCAAGAGAGTTCCCCAATGGAACTCAGCTGACTCTTAACAATAGATAGAAACAAGTTCCATTTGACCATCTTAAACACTGAAAGGAGCCTATGCCATGGATATGCCTGGACATGCTGGGGACTCACTAGGTTGCTGGCCACAAGGAACAGTAGCCATTGACTTGCTTAGTCATGCCTGCTTGCAATTGTTGGGGGCTGTAAAAGTCATCTAACCATAGGCCTACAATCGATAGAGAGTTCAGCTCATGCAATCAAGGGCAGCAAGGGGCTCAGCCCATGTAATCAACAAAGGAGCAAGGAGGGACACCTAACAGCAGGCCTATTGGTTACAATTGATAGGGGGCTCAACCCATGCACATGCACAAAGAAAGGCCCAGTTGCAATTATACTATCTCATGGGACATAACCAATGAACATTGGGTTTTACTGGGTATAACCAATCACCAGCCTACACCACCAACTTGGCCCACACCACCAACTTGGAACTGCTTGCCCTGCCACATTTTTGGCCTTGCTCCAAGGACATCAGTGAGACCAGCCACTTTGCTGTCTGTCCCTGGATCAACTCCACCATTTCCTGACGTCCAGCCATTGGCTGAAGAGAACCACCAGACAAGGACAATGTCTGCTCTTTGGCTAAGAGAAGTCACCTGGCATCGGAGGTACTTTGGGGCTAGTGGTTGCCCTAGGATTGTATGAATTAATTGTAATGTGTAGTTGCCCTAGGATTGTGTGAATTGCAGGTAGTGCTTAGTTGCCCTAAGATAGTGTGACTTACCTATAGTGTTTGATTAGTGCACATCAAATGCTAGTTGGGGTGCTCCAGAAAACCCAAGACTTTTTTGCATTAATTATATTTGATGATTGTTGTGATTAAACATACACTTGCATCTAAAGACAATCCACCTCCGAGTAATTATTAATTATGCATGCCGCTTGTGACAACACCTACCAGAAATAGTTAAAGCCAAAACACAACCATTCCTGGGCACTTAAAATAAGAAAAAATAGTTATTTGTAACTTATGATGTACATTTGTGTTAGCCCCCAAGGAATAAGTAAGATCAAGAGAAACTGCTTGAGTCAGAAGTTTTTATTTGGTTCAAGGCCTACAGATCTTCCTAGCTCCCTACACAGTTAGGCTTAATTAATGTTTACTAATATGATTATCTCTAAGTAAAGTCTTAACTAAGCATTGTGTCTACATTCCTGATAACTCTGACAATATTAAAGATAAACATTTCCAAATAAAGGCCTTATTAGGCTTTGTTAGGCCTTGTTATAGGGATAATTTCTCAATTCTTGCACCTGCTAGTGAGAGATTATTGATTTTTACCATTTTTATGATATTCATTGACATTTTCCAGATGCTGCAACACTTAATTTGTATTAATCTTATTTCAGTACTCATGTCTTTTTGTTTCTTTCATAGAAGCACCTACCCCCAGGTGAATTTACAGCCTGTTTTTGATAAATCAGACTTTCATCATGGACCCCTTGACCCAATTTCTAAAAAGAGATTCCACACTGCTTGCCCCACTGCACCTCATCCCCTCTCTTCCTGAAGCAGCAAGAGTGGTCATCACCTTTTTCTTTATGGCATTAAGAGGTCCCTAAAATTAGAGGGAAAAATACAATCAAGGTAAATAGATAGTTGGGTCAGATCACAAAATGGAGGCTGGTTTGGGTCCAAAAAGTGTTGTAAAGTCTGAGCTACTAAAACAACATATTTTGTCTGTGAAACCTCCACTTCTAACCTAAGTCCCTGCAAGCCTCTTCTACAGTTTAGACTCAGGCTTCCTGTTCCTAAATCAAATAGCACCTAATGTCACCCAGGACTGTTGGTTATATTTAAACCCATAACCACCTTACTATGTGGGACTAGATATGAATTCTTCTGTGGGCTTTTCCTCTCAACATATACATGGCTCCAGAAGTCATTTGTTTGCCTGCTTATCAGGAATAGCTCTCCACTTATCCCTACAACTTTTTGGCACATCAGGACGGAACAAATTTTGTGCAAAAAAACAATTTTATTCACATTATTTTGCAAATGTACTACTATAGTGGAAAAGCTAAATGAGAACATCTGAGGCTCATACACCATCCTAGGATGGCAGCCCCCATCCTAGACCCCCTAATTGTGGGTCTGGGGATTGCAGAATCTTCAGCCCTGGGTAGAACAACACTTTTAACTGGAAATAAATATCTCAGAACCCTGAACAGATACATTTAGATTTAGGGGAACTAGAAAAATTAGTAAGTAGACTTAAAACCTCTCTTAATTATTTCACAAAAGTGGTATTACATAACAGAAGTTTAGACATTTAATTCTTAAAACAAGGAGGCCTATGTATGGCATCAGGGGAAACACGTTGCTTCTACACTAATCATTAAGGAATCATTAAGACAGTTTCTCTCTGATCAGGAAATGATTAAAGGAAAGATAAAAAAAAAAAAAAGACAGCATGAGGAAAATTGACATCAAAATTTATTTCTCTGGTCCCCTTGGCCTAACTGCTCTTATATAAGCCATAACTGGTCCATTGTTGTTAATCCTCTTCAGATTCTCCATTGTAACCTGCATCCTAAATTATCTGATTAAATACATAAAATAAAGGATAGAGTCTGTAAAACTTATAGCCCTCCATAAAATCAACTCTGTACTGATATGATAAATCAATAATTTGATTAGTCCCATAAAACCAGTGGGGAATGTTGTAGATGAGGTTAACCTGAGTGACTCCATCTTAACTAAGGAATTCATCTTAGTTTCTTATGATCCTGTGCTGAACCCAGAGCTTTGTCAGTTACAAATGATCGTGGAAAGTACAAAACGTATGCAGAATGCATGCATTGCCTCATATGCTTTGTTTCACTAATGGTTCAATTAAGCTTTTGGAACCCTGCTTGCTTATAGCTATGCCAACCAGGATGTGTTTTTGCCTTTAAATATCCTAAAATGCTCAGGCTTGATGCTGTTCCCTGTGAGGTCTTGTAGGGTGCACTTGCCAGCTGTCTAATACAGACTTCACTGGGACTGGCTGGCTAATAAAGAATCTCCAATTTGGACATCACTAGGACATGGTGTGTTTGCTGAGAAGTCTACCCCATAACATGTTTTGCATGATGTACTTTTATGTACCTTCAGAAACACCAGACAACCCATTTATTTCAGTAATAAAGTCACAATATGAATGAGAAAGAAGGGGCTGGATGTACACGAGGGAAGAAGAGAAACTTGATGCAAAAAACTCCTCTGGGAATATCTCATTCTACATCTGACCCACCTCAGAATCAGGTAGAGGTATAATAAGACTATGATGGTGGTGATTTTGGTCTTATATTTTTCTTTTTAATTGTGATTTTGGGCTTTCTATAGGAGGAGAATATGAGAAAGTGAGGTTCCAGGAGCTGAACTTTCTTGAATTAAACTGATGAGGACAGCAATTGGTGTCTGGGGCCACTTCCCTGCCAGGCACAGAATTTTCACATATGAACACTGAGTCCCTTGCTCTTGGAATTGTGAGAAGGATTACATTCTCAATAGCCAGGTTGACCAATGGTAGTCTTTCCCTTCTCAGTCAGATAAAAGCTTGGGAGACTGTAGAATGTGGCAACTTGAATTTTTTCTACTGACTCATTCCACCAGGCAGCTGCTGCTCTGGGTCTGTGTCACACTCAGCCATGACCCAATGGGTGGCCAAGGCATTCCTGAGTATAGGCCAATGTTACTCTACAGAAAATAACATATCACATGATTCATATCTGTACCTATATATTGTTTACTAGCCACAAAAAGAATGCAAAATATGAATGGCAAATTGTTAATAGCCAGAAAATAATTATTTTAATATATACATCAATTTTCAGGTTATTAATGAGACAATTTTTCTGTCTTCTATATCCAATATGTATTTTAAGCCCAAGTCATATCTTTATCCAGATAAGCCTAACTTCAGGTAACAAGATCCATATAACATATGAGCTTGTGACCTGCTATGATTGCTATTGTGTAGAGCTTGGTTCTGTTCTTTTTTTTTTTTTTTAATCAAATACATTTTAAGCTGAATTGGGAATGACAGCTTTACTGACTCCTCAAATTCAGAATATCTTGGCCTGGACTGTTCATGCAGTGTATACCTTTCTCTGCATGGAATATGTTCAAAGTCCCCAGAGGATGCCTGAAATCATGAAGACTGAGGAGTCCCAGATACATGGCTTTATCCTACACAGTGCACAGTTATGATACAGCTCACATGCTAAAGAAGGCACAGGAAGAGATTAACAACAATAACTAATAGTGAAATTGAACAGTTATACACTAATAAACTTCCTGTGAATGTCATCTATGTCTCTGAGAATAACACAAGTAATATTTTTTGAGTCTTGCTGATCTCAGATAACAAGCTAAGAAAACAGTGCTGTGGGAAAAATGGAACTGCTGTATCTATCTCCTTCTTGCCTCATATTTGGTGTGGCACCAAATATATGCATAATATTTCTGTGCATGTAAAGATGAAATAGGCTAGTTCTTCATCTCATGGAATCTCCAGATTAATGAGCTAATTATCCAGAAGATGTACTCTGGAGGCACCTTTGCTAAAGTATAACTAGGTACTGAATCTAGGAGTTTATCCCTGTTTTGAGCCCAGGGATGGGGTAAAAGTAGGAGCAATCATGGGTGATAGCAGGATTATTCAGTGTTGACACCCCTGGGCAGCATGGGGATTCTAAGGCTCAGGAACCTCTATGAGTTCAGGATCAAGATTCCCCCAGAGCAGTGTGGTGCCCAGGGCTCCCTCTTTTGTCTGCTGTGATTTTCAGGGATCCAACAGAGGAGCTAGATTACAGTCTGCTTCTCTCCACATAAAGCCCATGTTCCCTGATGAAAGTAGAAACTCACAATTGCTATGGAACCTCAGGAAGACTGGGATAATGTATCCAAATATTTGACAGAATATACACTATAGTGTAAGCGGAGGTTGTAATGCCAGGGGCAGTAGAGATATCAGAAGAAATATAGCAGGTTTGGCAGCAAATAGTGGCTGGGTGCTGGCATGGGTGCCCATGGTGTAGTTTGGGTAAAGAGGCCCTAAGCTGAATGTGATTTGTTGTGCTACACTACTAGGTCTAGAGCAGAATTTGAGGTCAGAGATAGAGCTGGAGCTGCCAGGTCAAATAGGAAATTGCTATAAAGGTGGGACCTTCACGCTGCTGCCTACCACAGCCTCAAATAGGGACTAAGCAGTCTCTGTAGGACCAGAATGAATCATATGCTGGGTAATTGTGTCCTTTCTGACATTATGCTGACTCTGGTGGGCATCTGAAGGCCCTGAGCAGAGGAGAAAGAAGCTTCTATTAGAAGCAGGGGAAGCCCTCAAAGGAGAGACAATGAAGGGAAGGAATGTCCATGAGGGTGACCCTCAAAGTTAGATGCTGGCTGATGAATGAGGCCTGTAGATATGTTGTCTGAGGGGTGGAAGAAATGGTCTATGCAGTGATTTACAGGCTGTGGAAAAGTAGGGGCCACAGATCCATGGTGGGAAATATATCTCAGTGGAGAAGAAATGAAGGTGCACACACTTAGGGGTTGGGTACTCCATTCTGCAGGTACTGAGAATGGTAAGGTAGCCAAGACTGGAATTTGGTGCTGCTATGGTTGTGCCTGTGAGATGAAAGGTCTTGATCTTCCTTATTTATGGCCCCCCATGGGATCTGTCATTAGGCATGAAGGGCCCCAGCCACAGGCGCAGGTCAGGCAGGAGCAGTTCTCCTGATTCAGTCTTCCCAATAGGAGGAATCAATATCACATAGGTATTTCACCCTAGGGTACAAGTCAGGTGTCTCTGCCTGATGATGATAAGGCAGCAGAGGTCAGCAAGGTGCCTAGGACTAAAATTAGAGAATGTGAAGAGCTGCTTGGAACAGCTCTGAAGAGGAAAAAAGGAGCCTGGGAGCCATGCCATCCCACAGCCACAGGATGCACAATGGTGGTCTCTGCATTGGATTCCAGTAGTGGCCCTGGGCCCAGGATTTCTTACTTATCCCTCCATACCTTGTATTGTGCTTTGCACTCAGTGTAGAACTGGGAGCAGGGAAGCAGCAGTCCTCATGTTTTATTTATTTATATTGTTTTAATTTCATAAAAATTTTATTTAGCATCTCTACGGAGCATATGCCATAGACATGCCTGGACATGTCAGAGACTCACTAAGCTTTTGGCCATAAGGAACAGCAGTCTTTGACTTGCTTAGTCATGCCTGCTTGCAATCCATAAGGGGCTCTAAGGGGGACCTAACCATAGGCCTGCTTAGCAATGACTGGTTACAATTGATAGGGAGCAAAACTCCATGCACATGCACAAAAAATATGCCCAGTTGCAATCATACTATCTCACTGGACATAACCAATGGACATTGACTTTTACCAGATGTAACCAATCACCAGGTCACACCAACTTGGAACTGCTTTTAAACTACTTGTCCTGCCACATTGGGGGCTTTAGCTCCAAGTACATCAGTGAGACAAGCCACCTTGCTATCTGTCCCTGGATTAACTCCACCATTCCCTGATGTCCAGCCATTGGCTGAAGAGAACCATTGTTGGGGGTAGGCTCTCTGGGCCCAGGAGCTGCCCCGCCCTTTCAAGATGGCGACCTGGCTATCTGCCAGAAACTTGCAGTAAACAGGTAGACAACTTAAGGAAGTGCACAGCATTGGCTGGTGGTAACGTCACTGTGCATGCTTGGCTCGTGGGCAATGCCTGCTCTAATACACGCCTGTATTCTGCTCATGCATTCCCCTCATGCTTGATAATGCTATTCCCTCTGATTGGTTGTAACTCTGCTCTTTAATACTTCCTGCTGTATGAAAAGTATATAGAAGGAGGCTGAGGGGAGAACAAGGAGAACAAGGAGAGAACAAGAGAGAACAAAAGAGAACCAAGGAGGGCAAGAAGAGCACTCAACAAAAATAAAGATTGCTTTCTGAGAATAACGGCGTGATTATGGTCTCCTGCCGACAGGCGACAATAAGTGGTGCTGAAACCTGGGAAATATTGATATCAAAAAGAAACATTAATAAGGAAAAAGGCTGCGCAGGTGAAAGTTTGCGGAATTGCAACGAATCCCTAAAGTTCACGGTAAGTGACTCAAACTTCTTTAAACTGTTAAGAAATAGAAAAATAGGGTCAGAAGTTTCCAGGATTCGTATGGAACAAGCGCTCCTGGATCTCCTTAAAGCCGGAGGTACCCCTTTAAAGAAAAAAACTGCTCGTGCCTTCCTCCATACAATTGAAAAAAAAAGTGCCCTGGTTTTTAGAGGAAGGTCTATTAAATGTACCTCGATGGGGACACTTGGAAAAGGATTTAAAACAGGCTGATAAAAGGAGTCCCTGCCACCTGGTACTCGAGCAATATGAAATTTAATTAAAAGCAATCTTACAGACACTAAGGACAAATACAAGCCTGTCTTGGAGGAGGGAAGTTATAAAAGAAACATTGCTACAGGTTTCA
>PVHX01035298.1:0-11636 GCA_004024805.1 Geosciurus inauris
AGACCTCAAACAAAGCCCCTATGGCTCATGCCCTGACCCAATCTCATAACACTCCCATGGCTTATGGTTCCATTTTACCTGATAAGTGACCCCTGAAACCCTGCTATTGATGTGGTAAAAATGAACACTGGGCAAAAGCTTGCCCTAATCCAAGGCCCCCTCCACCGACCTTGTCCCAATAATAAACAATGGGGACAATGGAAGGTGAAATGTTCTCAGAGAATGCCCCTCCCCCAGGCACCCCATCCAATCCTCAACTCCCCTGACTGGAGTGATTGGAATGAGGGGGCCCGACCTTTTACTCAACATGAACAGGCATTAGGAATTCTTTATCAAAAGTGAGAGTTACGCACCTCCTCTTGCACTAGCCCTGCATCACCTTACAGTTATTAACTACAACTTTGCAATCTCCTTTTTATTTACACCCCCCCAAATAACAGATGAACCCCCCCTTTACAGATCTCAGGGCCCTACAGGCTCCTCAGAAGCAGCTTCCTCCCCTCCCCAAAGTCCCATTTCTTCCCCACTAGACTCCCCTCCTCAAAGTCCTACAGCACCCCCATCAGATTCTCTTTCACAAACTCCATCCCCTCCAGGCACATGGTCAAGAATGCTCCCAGCAAAACACACTTCACCTTTGGGAGATGGCAGGGACTGAAAGAACAGCCCAAATTCATATTCTCTCTCCATGATAGACATGTCCCAAATAGAAGACAAATAAGACTTTTCTAAAAACCCTGCCAAATACAGGAAGGAATTCACCCATCTGACCTAGGCATATCATCTCATTTGGGTAGACGTATATTATATATTGTATATTAAATTCTAAATACTCTAACCAATGATGAGTGCACCTGCATCTGGCAGGCTACTAGAGATAATGCTGATCTCCTGAATGGTCAAAATGCAGAAATCCACCCAGCTACAGATTCAGCTGTCCCTTTAACTGAGATTGATTGAATCCACCAACCTCAAGACCACACAGTTATCAAGGTATAGCATATGGTCACTTGCCTCCTTGAGAGAATGTCTAAAAATTCTTATACCCAAGTGAATTGGGACAAAGTAAAAGAAATTACCCAGGGATCTGATGAGAATACTTCCCTGTTTTTAGCCTAAATTACTGAGGTAATCACCAAATATACAACTTTAGATGAAAACAGCCATAATGGTAATCTCTTCTTACATTTTTACTTTATCAGCGGGTCTGCACATGACATCCACAAAAAAAAACTTAGAGAGTTAAAGGTCCTGAGTCTCCTCAACAGTTACTTTTAGATAAAGCCTTCAAGATTTTTAACAACTGAGAGAATGGAGCCAAAAAGGAAAAAGAGACATCTTAAAATTAAACATCAGCTCCTATCCTCAGTCATCGAAAGGCCTAAAAAGCTTCTCATGGCTCCAATGAATCCTTTAGTACATCTCCTGGACCCTGTTTCCAAAATGGGCAGTTTGGACATTTGACAAAAGCCTACTCTAACCCAAGACACCTCCAAGCCTTGTTCCAAATGTGAGCAAATCTTCCCAAATCCCATACACTGAGTTGCTGGAAGTAAGGGACCCAAATTCCACTGCCCCTGTCACCTCAAATAACACATCTTAGGGGCTTCAGCTTATAGGGATGACAAATGGCCAAACAGCAGGCAAAATATTCCCCTCATAAAGAGACATTAAGAACATAATTAGCTGGTAAATGTCCCCTGTTAACTCTGACCAGCCCAACAACCAGTGGCATGTCTCAGTAAGGAACATGATATAACAGCCTCATTTCTCAAAAGTCATGAGATAATGTTTTATAAATTTTATATTCAAATCTGGCCTAAATACCAACTGGGGAAAAGGATAAAAAGCTCTGGGAAGTGATTTTCCTGGCCTTATTGAATTAGAGTTTGCATTCCAATGCAAAAGAAAAACCCAATAGGGTGCTTAAAACCAAAGAAAATAAAAAGAGGTCTGTTTAAATCAACTAATCAAACAGGATTTTCTCCCACTGTCTCCCCTCCCTCTCTTTTTCCTCCTTTTTTCTCTTGTTGCTTTACTAAAATAATTAACAGCTATGTCATTTTTTTCCCCTAGGTCTCTTGATTCTTAAATTCTATATTTTGGGGCGCATGATTTTGATTCTTTTAATTTTGATTCTTTTAATTTTAATTCTTTTAATTTTGATTTGTGCTAAAATTAAAACTTCTGATCAGATGTATCTTATCCACCTATGATTTTTATTTTTTTTATTTTTTATTTATTTATTTATTTATTTTTTTGGTACTGGGGATTGAACTCAGGGGCACTCGACCCGAGCCACATCCCCAGCCCTATTTTGTGTTTTATGTAGAGACAGGGTCTCACTGAGTTGCTTAGTGCCTCGCCATTGCTGAGGCTGGCTTTGAACTCGCGATTCTCCTGTCTCAGCCTCCCTAAGTGCTGGGATTACAAGCGTGAGCCACCGCGCCCGGCGATTTTTATTTTTACATTCTACTTTGCTCAGAGACCAATTTACAAGGGTATACCTTTAATCTAATAGATTCTAAAAGGGCTTTTCTTTTTTGTTTTTTTTGTTTTTTGTATTGTATACATGCTTTTTGTTTTGTGTATTGTCTTGTATACATGTGTTTGTGCATCAAACCCAACATATAGAACACTCACAAACTAAAATTGAAAATAGATCCAAATACCTTTGATTCACAAGTTTGAAAAATGAATAAATGAGACTTAACATAAATGGGACAAACATTATGAATGTGGGTTTTATGAATTGTTGCTCAATAAAGAATTTAAAATTGCTTCACATCACTAAAACAAAATTATTAAGTTTAAAGCCCAACAGATATATGTTGTGCTTTCACAAGTGGTAAACAAATATAATTCTCTAACCCAGGCTAATTTATCTTAAGATGAAAAGCCATCTTGATATGAAGTCATAAAAAGTTTTGCTTGCTCAGATCATGTTTATCTTTTATCAGGTAACTGCCCTTCTTAAGACCTCAATGTTGCTCCCAAGCTGGAACCTGAACTTACTCCATATCCAAAATGTTAAGCCATGTAAATCATTTACTATCTGTCTCTGTCTTGTTCTTGCCAGAACACTGTTGGTCATAAAATTTCTAAGAATTCTCTGTTACAAAATTTCCCTGCTCTTGGAAAAACTACTGCCCTCATTGTTTAAAGGGTATAGACACTATAATTTGCATGCATAATAGAATCTTGCTTAATTTGATTTAAAAATTGAAGTCAGTTATCCTTTCTTTGTGTCTTGGGTTCAACATAAAAGTTTATATATTTTTATATATGAAAGCCTAAATGTTATTACTGTTGCCTAAGTTCATAAATTTACAGGGATTTCTTTGGGATGTGAACAGAAGGAATTAAAGATTCTAGATATGGTATTTATTGAAAGAAAAAAGTAAGTGTTTCTGGGTAGGAAAGTCTTCACATGATAAAAGAAACAAGAGGATTTAAAGTAAATGATAAAGTTAGTTTGTGTTTGTGATTAAATTGATTCTAATTAGTACAAATTTAATATTCTGGTATAAAAAATAGTCTAAAACATTGTTCTGCTCTCATCAAGATAATTTTCTTGTATTTTTCAGATTTCACCATTTGGGAAAACTAAGTCTCAAAAAATTAAGGTTTGTACAACTGTGGTCAAACAACTCTTATTTTGGAATACTGTACTGTGTTACAGAGTCTAGATTTTCCTTTGAAAAGAGAATGAGAACTTGACTAATGTAACTATGATGCTATTAGTCCTATTTTTATATTAAGTATGTTTATATTTTTCAGGTATACAAGCCTTTAAAGTAGAAGGTTTAAAAGAGCATTATATCAAGCCAATGTTCTCCAAACTAAAGTTGTATGGCAATTTTAGACTTATAAGGATAGAAAATTTTATTGAGGGTTTATTTCTATACCTGAAACTGTTACCCATAAGATAAAGTTTTATGTTATTGTGCGACATATATTTTGCTACTGTTCCACACAAAAAAGAAAGTTAAAGCCCTCTTAGCCTTTAATTCATGTTTTGAATGTAGTATCATATCATGCTAACTACATCCATGTGAACTCAAAAAAACAATATATGTGAACTTTGTAAAATGATATTTAGAAATCAACTTCAAAACTAGAACACTTTAAGATTTTGTGAGAAGCCCTACCTTACCTGAGATAAGGTTCTGCTTCCAGCTTACTACATGTTACAATAACTTTACTCCAGTTCCTTTAAAGTTATAAATAAGTTATTACTATATCTGATTAGTGATAGTTATAAATAAGCTATCAATTATAAGACAGATAGACATTAAGGTTAAAACCTAGTACCCTTACTTTAAGACTAGAAGAATTCATTTGATGAGTATTTAAAATCAAGACTTAAAAACTAAAATTAAATCAAAGGGGCCAAAAAACCAATATTTGGATCTTTCCCTCTGAGTCAACCCAAATTGAAGTAACAAGGGCACATCTTTAAAGAGATGTGCAACTCCTGGGCCACATAACCTTCCAATCAGGGAGATTAAAGAGACCACTGGAGAACTAAAAGCAAATCAGTGCCATACCATGATGAGGAGGGTCATTGAAAAAGGGAGAAATCTCTTATGCTGCCTGGGGAAGCCACATGGTCAGTGAGACCTCGACCTATTCTAGCGCAAATGGCACTAACAGAGCTCAGAAGCTGTTCCCAAGTTCTCCAAGTGTGATTCCCAGAACTCAGGTGGCTCTTAACAATAGGTAAAAACAAAAGTCAGTTTGATCTGCTTCATCTAAAACACCTATCAAAAACAGCTATAACCAAAATACAGCCATATCTGGGCATTTAAAAATAATAATAATTCTTCTAAATGGAACTTAAAATGTACATGTATGTCAGCCCTACAGCCCTGATGCCCCCAACTTTCTGAGTTTTTTATTTGTGAGGCTTATAAATTGGCCTCTATACCTTAATTTTCCTTATTTTCAAACTGACATTTAACCTCACAACCAAAGCTTATCCATTCCAATAACTACACACACTAGACTAGGAGGGCACTCAAGTCATTTCCTTACTTATAGGGCTAAAAAAAAATCCACCAGAATTAATACAAAAGAAACAGAATTAAAAACCTCTACTTCTTACAAAAATGGCCAGCACAGGTTGTTGTAGATATACAATAGATTACTGATTGGTTGCTGACATTATGAAATCAACTAGGCTTCCTGGCATCTGTCATTCTGCAAAATTAGTCATAAAAAATGCTATTTTTATGTAAACCAATCAGAAATGGTAAGAGACAAGGTAAAAAAAAAAGCTCCAGGACCACTTTAAATATGGATCTGTCTTATTTGTTCACTTCATAAAAATTCTACCTTATAACATGTGTATTAAATCCCTATGTACTATTATCTGGATCCATTCAACTATATAATGCTTCACCAGCTATATATATATCATGTTAGATGTAAGAGCTGCATGTTGCAGTACTGTGTTAATTTGGACCATATGGCAAGACCCAGAACAATCTGTTATGATTCTTAAAAGGCCAGTAGCTACCATGTAAAACTAAAAAAGCTATGGCAGCAAACACCCTCAATAGCATTTATGCAATAGTTGCAAAGGCATTTAAAAAACCAGAGCAAGGGTTTTATCTGGCTGTTAGTAGTCAGTATTGGATTGGCTGGCTTCATTGCCTCTGCTTCCATAGCAGCAGTGGCCTTTACACCAACAGTTCCAAACTACACATTATATTCAACAGTTTCATAAGAACTATACCAAAACCTGGAAAACTCAAGTGCATATTGATTAGGAGATTCTGAGAAAAGCCCAGCAATTAAATCTCTTTTATATGGCTAGGAAAACAAACACAAGATTTATGGTGGACTCAAAGATTCCAATGCCATTATAATATCACCCATTTTTGTATTACTAGAGTACCATACAATGACACTGAGGTTCAATGGCAAAGTGTATGCAATCATCTAATGGTATTTGATCCTTTTCATAATGGTTCTTTGGATGTATTAAAATTACAGTCTCAGGTACTGGCCAGTGGTTAATGCCCAAACACCTACTTTTGATAATGAAGAAATTTGGGACAGTTTAGCAGAAGGAATCTCTTACCTCAATCCGTTTAAATATTTTTCTACTCACGTAGCTTGATTACAAGCCTTAACTATATTGCTAATTGTAGTCCTGTTTTTATTTTGTGTAATTTGCTAAGCAAGATTGAACCAATTGAACCACCAACAAAATATGATTCCAAGATTAGTCATGCTTGCTATGCTCCAAAAAAGAAAGAAAAAAAAAAAACCCAGGCCCATAAACTCAGAATATATACCCTAAGTCTGATCAGGCCTTAGGCTTTGACTGAAGAGAAAAACTTTGACTAACATAGCCTTTAGTTATGTCATGTGCCAAAATTATTTTCTTAGCATGAGCAAATTAGTCTTTCACATTAGGATTACACCCTCACAAGTTAATATTTGCATGTTGCTATAATTTTTGTTGTTCTCTATTTTAGTTTTATAAAATGATCAGGTCAGCTGCAATGATGTGGAGACATCTCTTCTTCCACTCACCTCCTTATCTTCCAAAGACTTCCCTACACACTCTGTTTCATTTACCTCATGCCCAATTCCATAGCTCTGCAAGGAAAATTTTTTCTTCATGTCACCCCCTCTCCTCAGCTTGAAGAAGCCAGAGACTTTTTTGCTCAATTCACTTTCTGGTTTCAGAGTCTGCAATAATAGATATGGGAATGAAAAATAATGTAGCCTGAGGAAAAAGAAAAATAGCCATATATTGACACCTCTCACTTTTCTAACAAATGTTTTCCTGGGGCTAATTGCAGATAAAGGAGGAGTGTCCCACCATGCCAGAGAAACTTGTCCACAGCTCACAGGACCCCCTGGCTCATAGGCTCAAATTCCTGAGCACTAAAACTGGAAATTGCATTGATTAATAGAACAATCCCCAAATTCTTAAGTGCCCAAGAGAACTAGCATGCTGTTCATGAGACCACCTCCCAAAATAGCCTATAAAAACCCAGTTCCTTTCTTCATTCACTGGCTCATTTTCCACCACAACAGTGGGTTTATCCCTGTAGATATAGTCCTCTTTCTGAATAAAGCCTGAAATGACTTGCAAAGTTTTCTGCCCTTTTTTGCTAAAACAAACACATTTGAGTAATCCAATGTCAAATTTGATTTACGTATTTTCTTTATAAAAACCAAGATATTAGACAAGTGTATTGAACAATAGTAGCCATTTCTCCCTTGTTGAAGACAAGTACTAGAAAAATGGCATATTAGATGTTTTATAGACATGAACATTCTACTGGTTTTTGACCACCTGAAAAGGCTCATGGGTTAATTTTAAAGACAACCTTACTTTTATCTGTTTACCAAATTTAAATTGAACCTTCTTAAATCATGTCAATTGAAGGTACTTGTACCCATAATTCTTTGGATTTTAATTAATGAGAACTCATAATCTGTACTAATTTGTATATCATTCACATGATACATGGACATACACACCTATAAACATACAACACAAAGCAGAAGTGTGCACACATAACACAGTAGCAAAGGCCTTGTAGCTTCTTGCAGGTCAATTTCCATTGCAATGTAACAGATGTTTAAGAATTGCATCATTGAATAAAATAGGACTGATCAGAAAAACATTATCCTAGATGTGTATGATTAAATCATGAGCTCAAAGTATGTACATATAGAACTTATGAAAAAGCAGAGGTTCTAGAAAACAATAATGCAGCATATAACTATATTTAAAAGTACCATAACAGCTTGATTCAAGTTAGCAAAATAAGACACTTTTTTTCACTTGAATCTCAGAGTGGTCCCCTACTGAGCACACTGACTTCTTTTATTTATATTTCAATGTAAGTCCTGGGTGATAACTGGGAAGCGCTCGGGGAAACTGCTGTTATAAGCACAAACCTCATGCCTAAGATGTTTTAACATTTTTTTTTCTAATTGATTATCAGACAAGTTTTGGTTAAAAATTATGATTCCTTCTTTTTGATTACTTTGGAGAACAATGTTACTATGAACAAAGCTACTAAGAACAAAGCATTTTATTGTGATAAGGTATTGGCTGTTAAGCAAGTACATTCTTTTGTGTGACTATTTCTAGGATTATTCATTCTTTCTCAGTGACAAAGAGGTTAAATCAGACACCATAGGTAAGCTGAGGAAAAGAAGGAAATGCAGGGTGCGTGGCCAGGCAGCTCTCAGACACCAAGCTGGAAAAAGCCCAATATGAGAGCTGGTGGCAACTTGGATTTGAGCACCAGAGGTAGGGGCCATGGCAGCCACAGTGCAATCAGCTTGAATGACATTGGTCTGCTGGTGCCCAGCAAAAGGCACTCACTGAACAATACAGTCCTGCTTAATGAAAGATGGATAAAGTTGCTCACGGTATCTCAAAACACAGCACAAAAGAGTGTCAGTCTTACTTGCCTTACTACCAATTTTGCTGTGCAATTATCTTCAGTTTATACAAGAGAAGACACACAATAAAAAGGAAGAAAAAACAAAATGGAAAAAGACACAGGGAATCAAAAAAATTAAAAAGGCATCAAGACACAGAGAACATCGCAACACCTTCCTAATGCTCTGCAAAAGAGTGTATATGTCCCTCATCAGACAACTCACTTTCCCCACAGAGAAGTAACTCCACCACAGCAGTACCAGAGGGTTCCCTAACCCTAAGTCTAACCTTGCTACTGTCCCAGATATAGGTCTTGCCAGTCAACTCACTGTCCCCAATAGAGATCTCCCAAAAATTTAATGTCCAGTATTGTAGGGGCATCATTACCATTGAAGGCCTTTTCCACCAGATGCTTACTAATTTATTTAGTGCATCAGTTCATTCCAGCAATACAATAAACCACCAGGTTTTGAAACATCTGTGCCCGCACTGCAATGGCTCTCCAGCCTTGGAGTCTTAGAGTAAAAAATTTTGGTGGTCAGGATCTTGCTGGGAGCCTACAACATATTGAACCCAGAATGCAAAGAAAAGGCCACCAACTACAATTTTAAATAAAATTAAGCAAGCTGATGTTGTGCACACAAATTAACTGTACAGTAGCTGTCCCATTTAAAAAGTGAGGGAGGGCATCTCCTTGCTAAAAGCAGGGAGGTGTTTATAACAAAGAATTACAAGGGCAGATATCATAGGAATTTAGAACTGACAAGGCCCCAGCAAGTGTAATACAGAATCAGAGAGCAAATCAATGATTTACATGGCTTCACATCTTTAGATAGGGAGGAAATTCAGGGTCCAGGATGGGAGGGACACTGAGATTTAAAGGAGGGAAGTTTCCTAATTAAAAGCAAACATGGTCCAAGAAAGTCAAACAAAATATACCTTCCATGATCTGCTGTCGAGATGGCTTTTAATCTTAAAATAAAATTTAATAGTTATGGGACCCAAAAATAATGCAGTCTGAGAAAAAAAAAAAAAGTAGCCATGCACTGATCACTTCCAATTCCCTTAACAAATGCCTTTCTGATGCTAATAACACAGGTATCTCCCACCTCCCCCAACAAAGGTCTTCCTGATGCTAATTATATTGACAGCTTTCACTTCCCCCCAATAAATGTCTCCCTAATGCTAATCTCAGGAAGAAAGGAGCATATCACCATGATGAGGTGATTATTTTGACAAGAACACAGGATCCTTATTCCAAGAGCCCAACTTCCTGACTATCTCATTGATAAAAACAAGCCCAAAATTCCTAAGTGCTCAAGAGAACCAGCATGTTTTTTCTCTAGACCACCTCCCAAAATAGCCTATAAAACCCAAGTCCCTTTTTTTGTTTGCTGGCTCATTTTCCACTGGGAAAGTGAGTCCATCACTGTAGATATAGTCCTGTTCCTGAATTAAGCCTGAAATGACTTGTGAATTTTGCTGCCATTCTAGTCTTTTGCATTAGCATTTTGGTTCCCTGATCAAGAATTAAAAGTAAGGTAAATGAATCTCCATTTCCCAAATTCTTCCCCTTCTCCTGTAGTTAAACAGTTGATGGGACCTGGAAAGTGACCATGAGCATCCAGCACCTCTAAGGTTCTCTGAAAACTGGGAGATCCCCCAGCCACTGCTCCTTGGAGTTATGGCTAAATCTCTAAACTGACTGCATTTCCCTTCCCTGTTGAAGGCAAGCTTCCTGTGCCCTTTGCTGTCCATCTTGTGCAAAAGAGATTTGGTTCTAGGGAGAGGCAGTAGGCCTAAAACAATTGAATGCAGCTAGCCAGGGCCACTCTCTGGTGCTGTGTAAAGGTCTTGGGTCTAAAACCAAACCCCCACATCCCTTAGCAGTACTGAATTCCAACTGCTGTGTGGGAGAAATTTGGTGCATGCATTAGGAGGAAGGCTCAAAGTGACTGAAGGCATCTGGCTGGGGCCACTCCCCAGTGTTGCACAAAGACTTTGAGTCCAAAATTCTGACACTAATGGCCCTGAGAGGTACCAGATATCAACTACACATTGCACTCTTATGGTTTCATTACACATGGACAATAAAGGGACTTATACCAAGCCCATTGTTGGTGTTAAGGAAAGCCCACTCCTTCCCATTCCCTACCTTTTCTTCCCTGTTGAGTTCATCAAACTTTACAAGTCGGGGACCTACTTGCCATTTTGCTTCTGCATCTACCACCAGCCTTCTCATCCCTTTGGAGAGGTAAGACCCCTTCCTTAATTGAGACCCTGTTCCTCTCTGCTGGACAAAGATTCTTCCCCGTCTCTACTATCCCTTCCTTAATCGGGACCCTAATCCATCTCTGCTTAACAGAGATTCTGTCATTGGGCTCCTTTCCTAATTGGGACCCAATCCCTCTCTGCTTAAGAGAGATCCTATTAGGCTAACCCTTCTCTGATGGACAGAGAAACAGACTCCACCATCAAGCTAAGCCTAGCTCCTTACCACTGGGATTGGAGGAAAGATGTTTCCCCAAACCCTCATGGGGAAGTCTGGTTCATGACTGGCATCTTGGTGGCATAAAGAATGCAGGGTATGCCTGTTCTCCATTATCACCTTCTCTGTCAAGCCCCTCCAAATATAGGAACTACTCCCTTGGGCTGTCTCTCTGCCAATTTTAAAACACTTTATTCCCATACTGGACTCAAACTAAAATGTCTTATTAAAGTCAGTACAGAAATCTGACCAAAATACAAATTAGAAAGCCAACACACATGGCCTAAATACTGAACTCTTGATAAAGAAATTATATAGGATTTAAAAGAATATTTGACCCAAAATGGTAAGTATCTGGAAATTTCATATCTAAAAGCTTTTCTCCTTCTCCGCTCAAACCCCTCTTTATGCCTCAAAGTTAAATGTCAGCTTATGGCCTCTGCAATTCAGGCCCCAAACAAAGCCCCCACAGCTCATACCCTGACCTAATCTCATAATACTCTCATGGCTTATGGTTCCACTATACCCACTAAGCAACCCCTGAAGCCCTGCTCCTGATGTGGTCAGGACAGACACTGGGAAAATACCTTCCAAGGACCCCCCCATTGACTTTGTCCCAACTGTAAACAATGGGGACACTGGAAGGTGGAATGTCCCCAGAGAAGAATGTCCCTCCCCCAGGCACTACTATCCAATCCTCAACTCCCCTGCCTGGAGTGAGTGGAA
>PVHX01035299.1:0-11636 GCA_004024805.1 Geosciurus inauris
CGTGCTGCTCGTATGAAGTCACAAGACATTATAATTCAACAAACACATGCCTTCAGCCCTGGGACATGGTTAGTACTGTCAAAGTCATCTGTGTGTCCTCTGTCCTGTCCCCTGCTCCCCAGCTATCACTACTACCTAAGTTGCGTTCTTGATTTGCCTTGCTTTTTGGAGATGTTTACACTGCAGATGTGGCCACTCCTCAACACCATTATTTGGTTTTTCATTGTCTTGAAACTTTATTTTTTGGTACCGGGGATTGAACTCAGGGGTACTCCACCACTGAGCCACATCCCCAGCCCTATTTTGTTCTATACAGAGACAGGGTCTCACTGAGTTGCTTAGTGCCTCGCCGTTGCTGAGGCTGGCTTTGAACTCACAATTCTCCGATCTCAGCCTCTCAAAGTGCTGGGATTACAGATGTGTGCCACTGCGCCCAGCTGTCTTGAAACTTTCATATGCATAGCACCATGTTGCATATCTTCTGGGATTTATCTTTTCCCCTTGACATTCCGTGTCTCAAAGTCAACAGCGCTCCTGTTCCTGGTTTCATTTCCTTCATTATCACTGCTATAGAGCAGTGACTTGTGTGAACCAGAACTGGGTACTTAAATTGTGATGTTTGGGAAGTTTTTTTTTTCCTTCTTGGCACGTAATTGACAAATCCCTCTTGGGAAATTCTGAGTATGTTCTTCTCTCTCTCTCTCTTTCTCTTTTGTTTTGGTATTAAACTTGTGTCGATACCCAGAATAACTTGTTTGTTTATAATTCATGAGACCCAGAGCCTGGAGTCCCAGGTGTTCAGCAATCCCACCAGTTAGTCCCCCCACCCTCTTTATTCTCTAGCTATCCTGTGGGCCTGGGTGCCCACTATTTCCTGAAAGGGTCTGGCTACCTTGAGTTGAGGGAGAACCTGCCTCCTCGTGACTGTGTCCTTCAGGAGAAGGTAGTGGGTCCCTCCTACCCCAATCACACATAGCTGCGTTCTCTCCCTCCCACATCCTCAGATTCTACATCCGCCTCCCACCCCACACACAAGACAAGATTTCCAGTTCTCCAGCCGTTGGATGGCCCCGCTTCCCCCGCCCCATCCTCACGTGGGTGTAACTCTGTTCCCGTGGTGCATCTGGATAATGTCACACCAACAGGTAACCCTCAGTTCCACAAGTCAGAAGCCTCCCAAAAGGATCCCTCCTGGCTCCGTCCTGGCTGCTGCTCCCAGCTGGGGCTGGGGCTCTTGGAGGTGGGAGGTGACCTACGCTGCTGACATCAGGATTTTTCTGCATCATATGATATAGCCATCCTCGGTGCTGCTCCAAGGTCTGTCACCAAGATTAAGCCTGTGGTGCTGCCACCTACACTCACAGATGCCACAGTGCTGCCACTGGGGAAGGCTGGCTCCTCTCAGGGCTATATGTTCTTCCCCAGCCCAATGGCCAAGCCCTAATGGGTTGGAGTTTAGTGACTCAGCTCCCACACTTTCCATAAGGGTTACTAGGACAAGCAGGTTCCAATAGCAGCCTCTGGTGTCCCTTGTACCTCTCTCCCCTGCCTGCAGCTGAGTCTGCTCCACCAGGGGCATCCCTGTCCCTAGAAGAAACCCTCGAGTGCCTTTCCAGCTGGCTTGGTCCCCACTCTGCCATTCAGAGTGTGTCTCCCTCCTGGGATCCTCAGCTTCCAGGCAGATCAGTGGGTATAATGAGCATGGCTCACTCAACTGGACACACGTACAAAGGTGTCTGAATCCCACCTCTGACAAGCCAGGACCCACAGGATGTGGAGATGATGGTCTCTTGGCCATCTCCTGCTAATAACCACACCTACCTGCACTTTTGTGTAAATAAAGGCAAGAGAAGAAAAGATGGGTTTTGAAAATTCTACCTGATTAGTTATAAGCCTCCTGGAGATTTGTGTCCTCTAGCAAGGGGGAGGGGGGGCAGCATATTCCAGCAATGACTCTTAGCTGTAGGATAAGTTGCAAGCCCCGCTGTCAGGCATTTGTGACATTTTGGGCCCCAGGCCAGCCCCATCTCTCTATCCTCACTCCTGTAATGCTCCTCACGTCCTCAGTGGATGAGCTAGGGTTCACTGGGAGAAGCAGAACTATTTGGTGAGATCAGGAACAGAGATGTATTATAAGGAGCCAATTTTGTGCAATTCTAGGAACTTGCACAGCTGCATACTCGGTCTGTGACAGCTGTGGCTTCTGCATCCAGTGCAGGGCAGGTGACTGGGAGGAAATGCATAGGCGGTGAAGAGCAAGGACAAGCTGGAACCCTCCCTGGTCTCCCATTGTGCCTGAGCCTGAACCTCCCATGGCGGGGTTGACCTGCAGGGGAAACTGGAGCTGTTGTCAAAGAAATGGGCCCCAGAGATGAAGAAACTGAAGGAAAGGACCCAGTAGGGTCAGAGCAGATGGAGACCCAGCTGCCACATCTCTCCCAGAATGGGGCGCTGACCTTCCGAATAGCACTTTCCAAACCTCACCGGAGTCTCTTACGGCCAACCCTAACCCAGAGGAAATTCCAGGAAGCACAGTTGCAGCTCAGCTAAATTTGCCCAGACACAAACTTCCCCAGCTCTTTTCCTTTGCTCAGAATAATCTTCCCCATTCTCTTCTGAATGCCTCTTACTCTTCCATCAAAGCCCCACCACCACTGGCTACACGTACCTTGTCCTTCCTGAGCCCCTCCACGTGTCCCAAGGACGCTCAGTACCCACCTGCCATATAACCTTATCACATCATATTTCAAATAACTGTCTAACATCTGTAATCTGTTCTCAAATGCGAGGGCTGCATCCGTGCCTCTCTATGACCTAGGGACCAGGTACTACTAAACAGCATTGTGATCAGTCTTCACAGTGAAGCAAAATCGTTTTATTTTCCTGTCAAAGAAATGAAGACTCTAAGAGGTGAAATCACTTGCCCAATACTGCATAGCTGATAGGGCCTCTCTGACTCCAGAACCCAAATTCTTTTTTTTTTTTTGGTGGGGTGGGGGGTAGTGGGGATTGAACCCAGGGGCACTTACCACTGAGCCACATCCTCAGCCCTTTTTATTTTTTATTTTTGAGACAGGGTCTCGCTAAGTTGCTTAGGGCCTCACTAAATTATTGAGGGAAGTTGGCCTTGAACTTGATATCTTCTGGCCTCAGCCTCCCGAGCCACTAAGATAACAGGCATGTGCCGCTGCACCCAGCCAGAACCCAAATTCTTTTGGGGAGGGTAACCAGGAATTGAACTCAGGGGCACTCAACCACTGAGCCACATCCCCAGCCTTATTCTGTACTTTATTTAGAGACAAGGTCTCACTGAGTTGCTTAGCATCTCACTTGTGCTGAGACTCTCTGAATTTGCGATCCTCCTGCCTCAGCCGCCTGAGCCACTGGGATTATAGGTGTGTGCCACCGTGCCCAGCCAGGACCCAAATTCTTAATCACCAAACAATTCTTCGAGTAGAAAATTTTAGAAGTGTGTTGGAAGTGGAGTCCCTGTTTGCCTAGGTCTGAAGGTGTTCTTGGAAGGCAAGATCTTCAGTTTTAAAATGGGGACAAGCTGATCACTCTGAGAGAAAGTACTCTGAATGTTCAAAGGCAAGAAGGGTGCTGGGAGCCAGGGAGGGTCCAGGGCTCAACATTGGACTTGGGCACTCATACGTGAGATGGGAGTTTTGTAACTGGCTTATTTGTTCTGCAGTTTCTTCCCACCGCGGAAAGAAGATGGAACAGGGCCGGGAATACAGTGTTTTTGTTTTTTTAAATATTTATTTTTTAGTTGTAGGCGGACAGAATATCTTTATTTTATTTTTATGTGGTGCTGAGGATCGAACCCAGTGCCTCACGAGTGCTAGGCGAGCACGCCACCACTGCACTATAACCCCAGCCCGGGAATACAGTCTTCCTCCGTATGAAGGCCATCATGAACCTGGGAGCCATAGATCAGAGCTGAGGTTCATAGAGCCTCCAAGGGCCAGGGGTCTTCCCTCTGTCAGGTAGGACCTCCCTACCTCCGGAGGAAGCCTCCGCTTCAGGATCAACAGAAGCGGAATCCCAGCCTCCTTAATGACAGGGTTGGGAGGAACTGCCCAATCCAGTCCTGTCTATTCAGCCCTGGGAAAGCACTCGTCCAAGGTCACAGGGGATCCATAGCAGAGCAGAAGCCAAAATCCAGGTGTCCAGGCTCTGGGCAGACGGGAGTCGCCCTGGGCAGACGGGAGTCGCCCCGGGCAGGAGGATGTGCCGGCACCCTGCCAACTCTGGGCAAGCTGCTCCCCTTTTGTGTCACACACTCTCTTGGTCTGTACAGTGGGGAGAACCTCAGGGTAAAATAAAACATGTAAAGACCTGGGAGCATGCAGACCCCCTAAGAAGACCGGCACCCTCCCTCGTCAGAGCCCAACCTTGGCCATGCCAACTCCACCCCCCACCAGCTGTTTCATCCAATAAGTTAATTGCTGTCCTCTCCCTACCCCCAACTAAGTACTGAGCATTGGACCCAGGGAAGCTCCACCCTGAGCTGTCCCAGTCCTTTTTTAAAACATTGATTCTGAGACAGGGTCTCACGACGTAGCTCAGACCGGCAATCCTGCTTCAGCCTCCCAAATAGCTGGGATTACAGGCCTATGCCAGTACTATCCTATGTCAGTTTTCCCCCAAGTCAAGTGAGGTATCAGTGCCTTCCTCTGGGGTCCCTGAGAATGTAAACAGATAAAGTCATCTTCACAGCTGGCATCTCTCACTGCAGCAGCTGAGGATTGCTTTATTTGGGGACAACACCTTGCTCAGCTTCTTGGTGAGACACTCCCCCACTTTCATGCCCAGGCTGGATGTGGTCAGGTGGTTAGGGCAGAGAGAAGGCTCTGCTAGGAGCAGGGGCCTCTTGAGCAGGAGCGTTAGAGACAAGGTGGGGAGGCAGAGAAAGGGACAAGCAGGAGAGCCAGCAAGAGGGGGGAGGGCCCAGCACTAGAGTGGAGGGCAATCAGACTCCCAGACAAGCAGTAGGGTGGCCGAAGGAAAATTCTAGAATGATAATGCTACTCTTCTCTAGAAGTTGTTTGTAACAGCACCTCTATTCCCTGACTGTTCCCAAATCATCAAGAACAGCTGCCAGTCCCCCCAAGTACTTTATGCAAGGAGAGAGAGAGACAGACAGAGAGAGAGAGAAAGAGAGAGTCTCACTCAAAGAGCACTAAGTTGCCCATTTGAGTGGAGGCAGTATAAAACAGAGACCACAAATAAGAAAGAAAAAACCTGGGACCTGAGAAAGCTTGGCTTGGCACGGACTGTCACTCTCTCATTCTTCCTGGGCCCACAGCTTGGCTACACTCTCCAGCCTCCCTTGCCATGAGATGTGGCCAAGCGACAGGGTTGCAGCTGGTGGAATGTGCATGGAAGCCACGAGGGCCACCTCAGGCCTGTCCAGGAAACACCCCACCCAGCCTCTCCTGTGCCTGAGATGGCTTTAGCAGCCCTGTGCTCTCAATGGCAGATCCACTGTCAGTCTGTGTGCCCTGACGCCCAGCCACCTGGAAGCCCCAGGACCTTACCACGAGAGAACATGGTAAGCTCTGTGTTCTCCGAGTCTAATGTTGAAGAAGCTTAGCCCACAAATGGTGCACTCAAGGAGGGTTTGAGACTTTGCAGGACTATGAAATCAGGGTGGTAAAGGGAGTAGGGGTGTTGGATGCCCGTTGGCAGATCCACAGCGGTGGGGGAAGTGCCATCTAATGTGGGGCTTGGCATGGGGGTGTTTTGCAAGCACTCAGCAAGAAATAACTACTCCGGTGTCGACGATTCACTGGGGAAGAGCCCGTCGGCATCTAAAAAGCATTCATAACCCCTGAGCCCCGCAGCTGTGGATGCTGTGGTTGGTGTGAGGAGCCAGCCCGTAGATAGCTCGACTTGAATTTTGTTTCTTGCTGTTGGGGAAAGAGGTCTCCTTTGCTGAACTGAGCTGTTGTACGTTGCAAGGAAGGGGGATTACTTGGCTCACGAAGGAATGGAAGATACTGTCACCCTGGGGGAGGCTAGAAGACCCTCTTTGCCAAGGAGAAAATCTAAACCTTTCGTGTAAGTCCCCAGGCTTCCTGATAAATCCTGAAGCCTGCATCAGGGAAAGGGGTAGAATATGCCCTGCGTGTTTCTGGAGGTTGAAAAGGACAGTGTCCTGCCTCTGGGGGGTTCCTGGGACCAGGGCCTTGGTGGTGGGGCAGGGCACCAAGAGGTGCTGAAGCCTCATGGGATGGGGACACGGCCAGGCCTTGGGGTACTCGTGGCCGAGCTCAGCAAGTGGGGATGAAATTTCCAATTGAGGCCCCTCCTTGGAAGGGTCATGGTGGCCTGAAACAGAAACTGGGCCATGAGGCAGCTGCAGGGGATAGTCATCAAGGACTGTCACCAGAGCAGCGCCATCCAACAGCGAGCAGCACGGCACTGGCAGGAGGGCCTTCGCCGCAGCCTCCCTCCATGATGTCTGCTTCCCGTCTCTCCCAGTCTGAGAGCATGATGCAGGACTTCTGGGACAGCTGGTTTTAATTTAGCTTGAAGGATGGAGCTGAGTTCTGATTGGCTGACGGCAGGAGTGGACGTGTCCGTGTGTGTCTGTGCAACTGAGAAGAGAGCACTGCTGGTCCCTGGTGACACCTGGGAGAGCAGGGACAGGTTGTGGCCACCAACCCAAGCCCAGGGCCCTTTCCAAGCATCACAGGCCTCTCCAGGAGCAAACCAGAGTGGGGCCAGCGGTAGGCCTCGGGGCAGGGCACAGGTCCCCTAAAGTGTGTGTCCTGGTTCCAGAGCAGGGCAGGGTGAGAGAGGGGAGCCAGGCGAAAGGGAGGATGCCAGCTGTAGGCATTCTGTGGAGGCTTGAGATGGCTCGTTCAGAGAAGCTGTTGGTAGCCGTGGGTGGGAGGGTGAACAGCATCGCCAAGGCTCCCAGAGACTCAAATGTCCAAATTCCACTCGTCTGGTAGACAACCCATTTCTCCCCACGTTGGAGATGAGAAACAGCAAGCAAGGATTTCAGGGGCGCCAACGAGAGTTCTGTACAGAGAAATTTAAAATGGAAAACTATCCCTTTCGGTTCATGGCCCCTCACCTTGCAGAAGCCACACCTGCATTCAAGGTAAGCTCAGCTCGCAAGCCCCACAGGTTTCCTGGGAAGGACCCAGGAGCTAGTCTGCCAGCCAGGCATTCTCTTGTTAGCACTGTTTGGACAAATCATCTTAAGTTTCTGAGCCTCAGTTTCCCCATCTGTAAAATGGGAATTATAATTGTTGCCAGGAAGGATTGTTGTGGGGAATCAAAAGAAATAAAACATCAAAATCATTTATTACAAACAACCTCATTATGGCTTAGAGAGTGAGCCCTTGACCTGTATAATCTCTAGTCTTCATTAGGATCCTACTTGATGGATGAGGGAGCTGAGGCCCAGAGAGGCAGCTGAAAAGTAGCACAGCCTGAACTGAAACCCAGCAGTTGGACCCCAGCATCAGGCTCTGGGTCTCTTCCTGTGCTTCTCAGCAGGGCCGGTTGTTATCAATGCTCCCCGTGAGGTTGAAATCCACAGTAGCGATGTACAGAAAGGAAGTATCATTCTGAGAAAGGTTCCTGGAGAGGGCAGAGTTTGAGCTGAATCTTTCCAAGGAGAGACAGGGAGGGGAGACAGCAGTTGCAGCTGGAGCAAAGTCCAGGATGTGAAGACACATGAGGCAGGTTGGGGAGCAGCAGGTGCTACATCCACATGGCTACCACTAAGGCCTCCAGGTTAGAGAAAAGGGCAGGAGCTTCACAAGTGGAGCTACTCCTTTACAAAAAGGAATTGTCACTTGGTGTGGTGGTGCACGCCTGTAATCCCAGAGACTTGGGAGGCTGAGGCAGGAGGATCTCAAGTTCAAGGCCAGCCTCAGTAACTTAGCAAGGCCCTAAGCAACTTGGTGAGACCCTGTCTCAAAATAAAAAATAAAAAGGGGTGGGATGTGGCTCAGTGGTTAAGCAGGCCTGAGTTCCTAGTTCCAAAAACAAACAAACAAAACCAAAAATGAGCTGTCATTTTTCTCCCAGGTCCCTTGACAAATCCATCAGACTGCAAGTTCCATAAAGGCAAGAACAAGCCCCAATGCCCAGCCCAGTGCCTGGACTAGAGGAGGCACAGACAAGCATTTGCTGAATGAATGGAAGCTGGAGGACATGTATGACCATCTCAGCCATCTTTTATTTTTGGCAGGCTTATAACTGTGTTATCTTACAACCTCCTTTCCCCCTGCAAAGGGGGCAGTCTGTGTCAGGAGTTGGGTTAAGTCTTAGGAGAGGGATATGGGAGGAACTCAAGGCCCCTCATAAGCATCTATCTAAGGACACGAACTACAGGGGAGAGAAACCACAGACACCCCCTCTTCACCATATCTGTGCACTGGGTCTCCAATAGGGAGACTTTGAAGGGCTCCCAAGTCTTGCAAATAGAGCCACTGGCTTCCCTTTGTGCTGGACTACCATTTCAAGGACACTGTATAGCAACCATCCTTGGAAAACAGACTGTCATTCTCTGAAGCAAAGGGCAGGCAAGCTTACAGCCCATAATAGAAGATTTGAGTTCTCAAAGCTCAAGGTTCATCTCTTACAATGCCACTACATCTAGTCATTCAACTGTGTAGGTTCGACTGCTAAAATACTAGATACCCAGTTAAACTTGAACTTCAGATAAACAAGGAATGCTTTTTTAGTATAGGAATGTACTTGCAATATTTGAGATGTACTAAAAAATATATTTGTTATGAATCTGAAATTCAAATGCAGCTCGGTGCCCCATATTTTTTATTTTCTAATTCTCACAACCCTACCCTCATGGGGCTTGGGGGCAAGAGGAACTAGTGCTGATGTTTGTGCTATTTGTTATGCTGTGAGTAATGAAGTTCTTTGTCTCTGACCCAGGAGGCTCATGTCTTCTCCCAGCATCTAAGTTAGCTCCTAAGCAGCTCAAATTTCATGCCCTTTTCAATTCTCAGTTCTCTTTTTTTCTCTCTTTCTTTTCTTTGTGGTACTGGAGATTGAACCAGGGCCTTGAGCATGCTAGGCGAGTGCTCTATCCCTGAACTGCTTCCCCAGCCCCCTTTTCCGGTTCTTGATTGGTTGTCCCCAGCCTAAACTTATAGCCTGGCATAGAGCTGGCAGCCAAAAACATTTGTGAAATGAATGGTTGTCAATCCATAAGAACTGCTACCACGCACACAGAATTCCTCTGGGGTTTGGAATGTGCTGCTGGTGGTTGGTACAGCAACTTCACGTTGCACTAGTGCCCTGCTGTTGCCATGGTTACTATAACTACATAGCACCTCGTAGCTTCCAAAGAACATTTTCATGCATTATCTCCTTCAATGTCCCAATGACTTGCTGAAATAAATATAAGATTATTCTTACTTTAGGGATTAGAAATCGAAGTTCAGGGTCAAGAAGTACCTTGCACAAGGACATACAGCCAGTACGAGGCACAGCTGAGAGTCACTTAACCACAGAGGACTTACTGGAATCTACTATGTGCCTAGTGCTGAGTTAAGCATATTATATCCTTTAGCTAGTGAAAGCCTTATAACTTCTTATAATGTGGGCATAATGAGCCCCAAAGGAGTCATATCACAACGTGTAGATTTGCATTGCTGGGGAGTGGCAGAGTCAGAATGAGAATTCACTTCCACTGGATGCCAGACCCTGAGCAAAAATATTCGGAGGCATTGCGGGTGGGGAAGCGCAGGGCCCAGCAGAGAACTACATTCCTGGTGGCCACACCCTTTATCCCAGTTCCCCAACCAATAGGCAGGGGCATGAGGCAGAATCCAGGTCCCAGAGGCCACAGCCAGCAGTGAATAAGCTGGTCAGATATGCTGAAGTTTGCAACAACAGTATATCCCTGCCAGGACGCACAGCATGGGTGGGGACCCTGGGGCAGCTCGGCTACCCAGACGAGCTCAGCCCAGCAATCCTACATCCTGGGACTTCAACAAATACCACAGCCATTCCAGGGCCCACGGGCTGTTGGGCTGGGCTGCCCCAGGGTCCCAACAGTCTGAGGGATGGAACAATGACTCAAGCTGGGCGAGACAGTCAAGGAAGAATGGTGTTTTCTATACATCCCTGGAGAATGTTGACTTTTTTAGGAAAATGTTCTTTTATGCCAGAGATTCCCCGAAGTATTTTTCCTGAAACATTGGTTTCCAAAAAGGGGGAAAGGAAATTATATAGTTAAATAAGTTTGAGAAATGCCATAGTCCATCTCTCCCTTGGATTTACATAGAGTCTTCAGTATACTGAACGCTCTGACAGGTCCCGGGGCAGAAGAAATGGCTACATTTTATTTAACCTGAAAGTTCTTGAAAATATCTGGTCATGACCTTCTCTCTCATCTGGTGACTTTATATTATTTTGGGGATTGTAATTCTCATTAAGACATTCTGGAAAATGCTGGAATTGCAAGAATTTAGACATACTGTTTCTTGAAATTCTCCCGTTTCCTTGTTTTGGGCAGAATGAAGCCATGATTTAGGGTCAGGACAGGGAGAAGGACCACCACACCTCTCAGTTCCAGGGGACACCACTAGCAGGGACCCAGAGAGACACCACCCAGAGCTCCATGTACTTTATAGGAATGGTGCTGCCTGGGGCTGTGCAGGTAGCAGCCCTGGGCACCAGTCATCATCAGGCAGAGGTGCTCTGAGGAGTCTGCCTGTTTCTGAAGCCTCTTGCCTACTTCCCATTAAGCCCTACAGGTGGCACTTTTTTTTTTTTTTTTGGTACTGGCAATTGAACCTGGGGGTGCTCTATAGCAGAGCTACATCCCCAGTTCGTTAATTTTTTTTTTTTAATTTTCAAATAGGGTTTTGCTAAGTTGCCCAGGTTGGCCTTGAACTTGTGGTCCTCCTGCCTCAGCCTCCCAAGTCACTGGGATTACAGAGGCAGCGATGCCCAGTGCAGGTGACACTTTTTAATATAGGGAGCCAAGGGACTTCCCTTAGCCAAACCATATTTAGCAAATGCCTCTTGAGCCAGAGGAAATACAACTGAGGCTAACTCCCCTCCCCACGTAAAAGGGGAAAGAATATCATCTTGCTTCTAGAACTGTCCTCAGGAAGCAGAGAGGAAGCAGCTGTTGGCTGAGTCTGATACTCAGCAGTGCCTGATCTGCCCTCCTACCAGCTCTTCCAGGTCCTATTTTGGCCTGTGTCCGGTTTCCAGGCTACAAGGCCTCCTAGGAAAATTACTACTCCCATAAAGACAGGCCTTCTTGGATCACATCATCCCTGAAAACCCAAGGGTGACATCAGTTAAGGTATGGCCCCAAAAAACTAGTGCATCAGCTGTTGGCAAATGTAGCAAGAAAAAATGCCTCCATGCTTACTTAAGTTCAGGCAGCTCTATACCCTGCAGGCTCTCTGTGGAGAGTCACAGTGTGCTGAAGGGCTGAGAGGTCCAGAGGGATAGAAACTTTGACTTACTTATGCATAGAACAGCTATTTATATCCACTAGGCATGGGAAATGCTGGGCGTGGGAGATTCAGTCAACAATCCTTGAACAATCAGGCTTGCAGAAATAGAGCTCAGGGGCAGGCAGCATGTTTTGCAGAATACATGACCTTGTGGACTCAGATGTTCCA
>PVHX01035300.1:0-11643 GCA_004024805.1 Geosciurus inauris
AAATTTGTATTCAACAAAATGTGGATATGAGTACTATACTTGGATCTTGTTTGTTGCCAGTGTGTCATCCTGCAGCAGACATTGCAAACATGACTATGTTCTCAAAAGGTGGCATCCAGAAACCTATATCATATAAAGATTCCTATAATTGGGGAACTCCTCAAGATAAATTGCCTAGTAATGCTCTAAAACTAATTACCCCAACTGTGGCCTTCGCTATTAATGACACTTATGCTGAAGTTCAAAACTGTACTATTAATTGTATTGATTTGAAGGCTCCCTCTTTTAATTGTACAGCAAAAGCACCCATAGTATATGGAGCAAGACATATCCCTTTACCCATTGGATGGTTTTTCTCTTGCGGATGTTATACATTTAACTATATTCCTGCTAATATGTCTCATGGTACCTTGTGTTGTCTAAGCAGATTAACTATCTTCTTGCCTAAGTCTACAGATCTGTTGCAAGAGCATCCCGCACACCGACGAGAAACGCGATCTCTGACCCTGTCTAAAGACTGTGATGACTCCATCCACTTAGTCTCTGTTGCTGAATTTAATGCTTTGACTTTTTCTCTTGTAGGAATCCCTGCATTAGCTGTGGGGGCTTATAAAGGGACCATGAAGCTAGCATGTGTGTTAGCAAAACATATTAATTATACATCTAATGCTATCGCACTATTAAATGATGAACAAAAACAGCTCAGACAAGCTATATTGGACAACTGAGCTGCCATTGATTATTTTCTGTTATTACATCATAAGTCTTGTACTGAAGTGCGAAATATGTGTTGCTTTAATCTAACTGACAACAGTAATTCTATCACCAAAGATTTGAAAAGGTTAAAAGAGATTGTTAATCGTATTCAAAAAGATACTTCAGGCAATGATTTCTTGTCATGGTTGACATCCTGGCTACCCAATTTGACCTGGGTGAAACAGTTGTTCTTAGGTGGGTGTTTTATTCTCTTGCTACTCTTGATCTGTTCCTGTATATTTCAATGCTTTTTGCGCATATGTTTTCACAAAATGAGACAAGATTATCGCCGAGACAAACGAGCCATTCTGCAAGCTATGTTAGTCATAAAAAGTGGCACATCCCCCCAAGTCTGGCTGAGCATGCTGGAACGGTAGTCAAAGACGGGTAAGTTCATCACAAAGAGCATACCCACCTAAGACAGGACTTAAGCGTGAAGGCTTAATGTCTAATGACGGGTAAGGATGCTCCGAGGTGATGACGACCTAAGACAGGCATGTTCCCGAGCCTTTATTATAAAAGAAAAGGGGGAGATGTTGGGGGAAGGCTCTCTGGGCCCGGGACCTGCCCCGCCCTTTCAAGAAGGCGACCTGGCTATATGCCAGAAACTTGCAGTAAACAGATGGACAACTTAAGGAAGTGCACAGCATTGGCTGGCGGTAACATCACTGTGCATGCTCGGCTCGTGGGCAATGCCTGCTCTGATACATGCCTGTATTCTGCTCATGCATGCCCCTCGTGCTTGATAATGCTATTCCTTCTGATTGGTTGTAACTCTGCTCTGTAATACTTCCTGCTGTATGAAAAGTAGAGAGAAGGAGGCTGGGGGGAGAACAGGGGAGAATGAGAGAGAGAACAAAAGAGAACCTAGGAAGGCAAGAAGAGCGCTCAACAAAAATAAAGATTGCTTTCTGAGAACAACGGCGTGATTATTGTCTCCTGCCAGCGGGCGACAATACAGTATTAGACCATAACACACTGAAACACCAAAAGCAAGTTTATCCCCTTTATTTCATAAGCCTGAAGACAGATAACAAAAACCAGTAAAATAATAATCTTATGCTTGATATTTGTGATTTTAAAAATTAAGTTTAAGAATTTCCTTAAAGGAAAGCACTAAGAGAAATGAGATATAAATGGTTGTTTCAATAAAAGACAAACAGAATCCTAAGAGCAAAAAATTTTTAAAAATTTCAAGAAAGCAGGGAAAACAAAAACATAAACAAAATAAGACATTAAATTCTACTTGTTTAACCCAAATACTTAAACTTCATATATTTGTCTCATGAATTTTTCTTCCAGAAATTTATTTAAAGAAATAATGAATGATGTGTCAAAGACTTAGCTACAAGGTCCTTCATTGAAGCTTTGTTTGCTAATGACAAAACAATGGAAATAATGTAGCCAAAGGAAACAATTTAAAAATTATGATACACGGATACAGTAGAATACTGCATTTCCATAAACTATATGAAATGGTACAAGCATTTCAGAAGATTTTGTTAAGAAATAAGGTAGCATTAAAAACCAACTAATTCATATTTAGAATGCTTATTCTGCTTTCAAACTAAATCAAATCAATATATATGAATGTTTCCATGTGTGAATATATTTGGAAAAGTATACATAAAAATAGTAACAATTGGAAGAAGAGAATACTGATAAATGTGTTTATGTATACATAATTATCTTTTCCCTTAATACTTTATATTAATGAAAATCTTATAGTATTAAGTGAAATTATTTATATCAAACCAATTAAAATATGCAATACCACATATTAAACTAATATATTAAATGCACATATATTAAAGTTTTATATATATGTAGCACATGACATATACATAATAAAAATGACCAAAAAAATAAAGCAAAACAATGATTTCCCTTGGTGATTTAAGTGTTTTTTTTTTTAAATCATGTTTTCATATTTGCATAAAAACGTATTGCTTTAGAAACAAAATATTTAAAAACATAAAATATATATCAGTTATTGAAACTAATCATCTTATGTAATATACAAGATATAAAACTGGCAGAAGGAAGTAATAAAAAGGCAACTCAAAAACTATACTTTTCTTCTGCATCTTCATGATGAATTCATTAGTATCATTGCTCAGAACCTTGAAACATGGAGAATGATGATATTTTAACAGCAAGAAAAAAATCAATCACAAGAATTTCCTTCTAACATTTCTGGGATTATTCTAAGATTTAGTTCTCATAAAGAAAACATTTAAGATTGACATCCTGTGTGTGTGTGTGTGTAAACTTCCTTGCTGGTGAACACCTACAATATATTAGTGCCCAATGACATCACCAGCATTGGCCTTGGGAACAAAAGGGTAAAGACAAGTGCAATCTATCAATCTTTCAATTTGCTAACACCCTTAATGAAGACTAATAAGGCTTAATATTCATTTACTCAATAAACAAGCCATCTTATATGAATGGAAGGTCGACACAGCCTGAGGCTATTTGTATGCTGTTCTGTCAGATTTTCATGACTGCTGGAGTCAGATGCTATAAATACATGCACTAAATGCCCACTCATACTTTTAAGCATGGATTTATAAATAATGGGAATCATTGACATGACACGCACTTGTCAACATCTGTCTTCTTAGCCTGGATCAATCACTGTAGTCTGGCCATGAAAGCATAAACCCTGGGGCAGTACTAACCATACAGACAGTAAAATGGACTCAAAACCCCTACAGATAGGGTCATCAGTGATACTTGCTCCCTGAATGGTCTGATGGGAGAGCTCTCAGAGTCCCTGTGCCTACTGGATACTTGCTTTCCTCCTCGGTCCCTGCTGTGTTTGTCCAGTCTTCATATTTTAACTTTCTCTTGTTTCCTGATCTGAATTCCACTTTGTTTACCTATAGTTCTAAAACACTAGGCCAGGATTTTAATATCTTTACGTGGTGTACCATTTCATTCTGAAAGAATCTAGCTCCATGAGGACAGCCCACCAAGCCCAAAAACGATAATGCATTGGTTTAGCCTGTTTGAAGACTGTTGGTATCTGAGAGAGAGGGGAGTACAGGTTCTGGAGTCAAACTACCTGTTTCTAGTCCTATTCCAGATGCTAAAAGGAGCAATGAACCATACTGCTTCTCTAAGCAGTATGTTGATCTGAGAAAATATCTCCAGCAGGTTGTTTCAGTAATGAGTAAGATGCTATACTAGGAGCTTGGTATTTGGCCAGTTCTTGGTGAGTGGATGTTAGAGCAGGTTATCTGTGGACAATGAAAAATATAGGCTTTCAAAAGCATGAAGAATGATGAGAGCCCACAGGGCCCTGTGTCCAAGGAGGAGGCCTCAGAGCAGATGACTGGACAGAGGTGATTGGGTGTAGGAGCACAACTCAGGAACTAACCACCGTGATCAGGATTCAAGGTGAAGTCTTGGTCACTTAAAATGCTAGAAACTTACAGAATTAGACATAGGGTCAATGTCAGGGAAGAACAATAACTACCTTAATTCAAACTTGGCTGAAGTGCTGGATTAGGCCTTCTTAAATTTTACCTTGCAAGGAAGACAATCTTAACTAGAGTACTAGATAGGGAAGAGAATACAGATGTTGCTAAAAATACCAAAGATTTGAGAGCTGAAGGCATAATCTGTGCGAGAAAGTAAGTGGACCATTAGAAACAACTTTTCTCTTGAGCCACATAAATGCATCTTTAGGACCCTGGCCCAGCCATTTCCCTACCAGGCAGCTATGACCATAGACCAACTCATTTCTCAAAGCCCTTGAAAGGATTACAGAAATACATATAATCTTTTCAGCAGAATATCTTATGATTCAACTTTATAACTTTTATCCAAATATGGTCCTAAACACAATTAATGCTCCCACGAGGGACTCTGACACATACTGTGCCTTTTCCTGCTTCCAGGATTTCGCTCCTACAATTTCTTCTCCCTGGAACTCCCTCTTACTTTGAAAGCCTGTTGCAACTGGCTCCTTCAAGGCTCATCTCAAATAAAATTCTGTTGTATGATGCTGCCACCCCAACTGGGTTGAACTTGTGAGTCCAGAAACCAAGGGACAAAAGCAGGAGGGGTCCAACCTATTATCATTGCATGTGGGAAATTACCAGTGGCACTTGGGGAATTTGTGCAGGTCACCGGCATAATTGTGGGTTCTGTAGGGCTGGCTGCTTAAGTTCCCAGAGGGTAACATTTCTACCAGGCAGCATGATAAGAGTTCCCAACAGGCCTTTTAAGGTTTAGTTGACATAGTTAAGATTTACCCTTCTTAGTGTACAATTTTATGAGTTATTTTATACATACACACACACACACACACACAATCGAGTAATCACTACCAATTCACAATCTAGGACATTTCCAACAATCTAATATATCACTTCACACTACTTCATAGCCAGCTCCTACCCCAACCTGTGTACATAGCAACCAATGACCTGTTTTCTGTCCTTGCAGTTTTATCTTTTCCAGACTGGAACCACACAGCATGTGGAATTTGAGTCTGGCTCCTTCCAGGAGCACAAACCATGTTGCTGCATATAGTAGTAGTTCATTCCTTTTTTACTGCTGAGTAGTAAGCTGTCCACTCTATGCACCAATTTATCAATTAACCTATTGAAAGACATATGTCTACATATGTCCACATTTCATGCTATTATGAATAAAGATGCTATAAACATTCACATACAGGTTTTTGTTTACTTACATATGAACCTAAGTTTTCATTTCTCTTCAAAACCTACAAAAAAGATTGCTGGATCATGTGGTAAGTATATGTTAACCTTTATAAGAAACTTGCAAAATGTTTTTGCAAGTGGCTGTTTCTTCATTTCTTTCAGCAAAATATGAGACTTTTGGCTGTTCTGGGCCCTGAACGGCCCTTAGTAGAGATACCACTCTTTCCTTGTTTAGATAACTCTAATACAAATATATAATATTATCTTTGCAGTTTTAATTTGCTTTTCCACAATGACCAATACCGTTGAGCATTTTCCTTTCCTTTATGTACAGTGTCTTTGGCAAAGTTTCCCTTCAGATAGTTTGCTTGATATTGCATTACTATGTTTTGTTACTGAATTTTGAAAGTTCTTTATAAATTCTAGATACATGTTCTATACCAAAGATGTTTTGCAAATATTGTCTTCTCATTTCTGGATTGTCTTTTCCTTCTCCTAACAATGTTTTCTGAAGAGTAGATGATTCCAATTGTTATAATCTAATTTATAATTTTATGGGTTATGCTTTCAATATCATGTTAAGGAATCTTTGCATAACCAAAAGATATAAGGATGTTGCCCATGGTTTTTTTCCTAGATATTTTACAGCTTACATTTTACATGTAGGTCTATTAATTCATATTGAGTTAATTTTCTATATGGTGTTGGTAAGGTTGAAGTTCAGTTGGACGCAGGGGATGAAAATGGTAATCTTTCCAGTATCATCTGTTGGAAAGACTTTTTCCACTGAACTCTTTTTGCATGTTTATCAATGTTACTTAACCATATATGCAAAAGCCTATGTCTGAAGTTCCCAATCTTTTCTACTCATCTAAACATCTGTCCTTTTTCTAGCACCACCCTCTCCAGAAAACCATAGTTTTATACTTAGTCTTAAAATCAGGTGGAATGAGTCTTTTATTTATTCACCTTTTCAACAATTACTTTTGCTATTCTAATTCCTTTGCCATTTCAAATTTTCAAATCAACTGGGCAATTTCTATTAAAAAGCATTTTTATATCTACTGAAATTGCATTAAACCTATTCTTAGAGATAAAATTTATAAATTGAAGTGTGACAAATTTTTAAAATGCCATTGCATAGTCTGGAGAAAGTTCTATTGAACACTAACCTATGAATGTTGCTGGTCACTCTGGGTTCTTCATGCCAATGAACCAGTAAATAACAAAAAAGGAGTCACACTTCTAATAGGGATAACTGGTGCTAATCATCCCAAGAAGGCAGAGATTCAAGGAGAGCTGAGAATAATACTTTCGCAACCTAATGATCACTTGAGCATTTCTTTATACTCTTCTACCTAATGTTAATGGTACACAGTAGATGCAGTCGTATACCTTGGCCTGAGAAAGACATGAGAATCAGAGACTTGGACCCCTTAGGCATACAGATCAGTCTACCAGGTAAGCCCAGTAGAACAGCAGCAGTGCCATCCAAAGGTTTTGAGAGTAATATAGAAGGAGCAGAGAGCAGAAGGTGAGGGAGACCATGAGTATCAGCAGCAGCTTCAAGTCCTGCAGGGCAGGACTGAAGTCAGTCTAACTGACCTCTTTTATGTTCCCAGGAAGACAGCCAGCCATAATCAGGAACTGTTCCTAGATGAGGAAAGTTACCATATAAAGCAAGGGACTCTGCGTAAGGCCAAGGTCCAGCACTTAAACCACCCACCAGACCCAAAGTGTTCATTCCTCAGTTGCCAGGAGTATTGGCCACTCAGAGATCACAGCTGAGTCTCTCTGGGCACCACTCAAATGGCAAGTGGGAGCTGCCTCTTTCAGTGTTGCACATTTACCCAGGAAATGCCCGATGACAGGACCCTGTGCCCCTTCTTTGATTTTGGGATGAGTCTGAAGGGTGAGTCATCTCAGGAGCTCTCCAAGGCTCTTGCCATGGGCTTGATGGAGCTCTGTTGCATCTACAGTTCATTTCAATCTCTCCCTCTACCCAGTCTGCTTCTAGTAATTTCTTTGGGTTCATTTCCAAGGATGCTTTCCAATAAACCTCCTAAACCTGCTTCTTAGGTAACCTGTGCCAAGATGCACCCACGTACACATACCCCTCATCCCCAGAGTTCTCTGATTAAGTCTGAAGAGCAGTATAGACCTGTCCTGTCTTAACTCAACCTCGGGTGTTCAAGAACTGCCAGTGTATAGATTGAGTTTTGGCAGTGTTCTGACCTGATTCTTAAGGTTACTTGTCAATAAAAACAAAGGTGACTTAAAAGATGTAGAGTATATGTGGAAAGAATGTTGTCATGTTGATGTCAATACATGGTAGCAATCAGTATCTTTTCAGCAGAAATATAAAATGAAGGCACACCATCAAAACATTATGGATTAGGATACTGTGATGATTGTCTGATAAATTAAACCCACAAGGTCTGTGGATGAGCCATTGGAAATACAATAAGGAGTGACTCCATCCAGAACGGTCAACTATAGCTGACCTTTAGCCCTGCCCCATGCCAGGATCCTGCCAGTCAATAAAACCAATCTTGTTTTTCTAGAATAAATATTTAATTCCTGGTATCTGTTAATTCCAAAATAGTAACAAATATTTAAGTTCTTCCTGGGAGGGGGTTTGTCAGGCGTTATACTTTATGGCCAGTCTGTGGGTCCCATTAGACAACTGACATTGTGTGTGACCTTGGACAAATCACTTTACATCTCTAGGTCTCATTTCCTTATTATCAAAATGTGCAAATTATACTAAGAATTCCTGATGTTTCTTCCAGCTCTAAAAACAATTGATTCTATGATATCCTGCCTGCTCTTATAAAAAGATGACTAATTATAATCCATCTTGCACTCAACATGAAAAAACACAGAAATGAAAGAACTGTACATATCACACATATATGAACAATATTTTGAACTGGAAGGAATGTTCAACAGGTGATCTAAGTAACTGATCTGCAGTTAAAAAAAACTTGCAGCATCCAGCAAGCTGAATGTCTTCTCCACTCAAATGTGGTATTTCCTTTAGCTGAGCAATGAAGAACTGTATAACATGTTCTGAGCCATCCTCCCAATAGATATTATCTTCTCTAATCTTTAAAAATTCATTTCAGTGGTAAGGCTGAGGGAACTGTTTTATTTTTCTAAGGAAAACTGAAAAAGAGTTTAAGGAAGAAGTCATTTCCTTACCAACAAAAATAGATTTCCTTTCATCTACTTCAATGTGTTTTAATTGTCAAGATACCACTGATGCAATCATCTATCCAAACTCACAGACCACAGGTACCTCAGAGAAAATTTTACTTCATAGGAAGAAAGGAAGAGATTTAATTTGCTTTATATACCACTTACATATGCTTTCCTTGGAAGGGAGAGAACTTCTGTTTACCAAGTCAGATAAACATTTATCTAGAACTCAAAGACTTGACAAGACTCAGTGCCTTCTTTAAAGTATGACTCTAAATGGGATTAGTGTAGTCTCCTAAGAGTATCTTGAAAATTGTGGAATTATTTTTGCCCTTTGGTCAATTCCTGTATGAGTATTTATAAGAGATTATTGTATGATAGGTTACTTTGCTTTTCAAATCTCCATCTATGGCATTAGATGGAAATTATGTGTGTAGATAGGTTATATTGCCTCTGAATTTTGTTTCATGATAGTAAAGCAGGTATTTCAAAATATTATTAGTGAAAAGTTGAGAAGCACTAATTAAAATGAATATCCTTGGAGGAGCCATTTGTAGGGAGTCTCTCCTGTAGCACAAACCCACACAGAGGTCCAAGCTCTAGAAGACAAAGAACTGTTGAGTCCAGACCCAGCAGAGAGTGCTACTTCATGGGAGAATTCCTCAGGTTACACGAATTGGACTCAATGCTTACCCAGGATACAGCAATGGTCACCCTCGTTGTCTCAAGAGAGCATTCTTGAGTTAGTAAAATGGGCAATAAGAGGTCTATGCACCCTTCAACTGTCCTGTGTCAGTATGTTTTTTTAAAAATACATACACTCTGGTTTTATCCAAACATTAGAGACTTGAACAATTAAATCTGGCAATAGACGGCAACACTTAGTGAAGATCTAGTTTTTATTCAATTCCATTTTCTTTGCAGTAACAGATAAGCTGACTGTTAGCTAGTCTTACCTTCATCCACTTTGAATTCTGATTTGGAACTAGAATATCACAATGCATAAATCTAATTATGGGTCTTACTTGGTGAACTCAAACTAAACTTGATTATTTTTAGACTAATTACAATGACATTTTAGCATAAAATATTACAACTTCACATATTCCTATTAATTTGATTTCCTCCCTTTGTGCCAGGAACCTCAGCCAAGAAATCAACAGGAAAGCAAATCAAAATATTTCTTAGCTACACTGCATTCCAAAATTACCTTAGCCCCTGCCAAATCCTATTGCCATTCTTACCTAGCACATCCCCCAAGGGAAGCACTTCAACCAACATGATCATTTGTTTTAAGTTTGCTTCCAAATTAAAAAGGCATTTAGCTCTCCCTGTAAAGTAGCTATTGCTACACAACTTAAATCTTTATTTATAACTGGCTATTCATCTTTAAATAACCATGAAAAATAAAAAGACAGAAAACTGTAGAATCAAAGGTTGTTACCTGGTGTGAAGCAGCTCCCAGCAAGCCCATAATTGAAGCTTCTTTTTTTTTTTTTTTAACTAGTTGCCTGCGTGCTCTTAAAGAACTGAAGTCACTTTTTGGAAAAGCACCTTTTGTATTAATTATTTCTACAAGAGAGGTGTTAATTTACCAAATGCAACTCTGGACAGGGCTTTCACTACTAGAAATGCCTTCTCATCCATCTTCCAGGCATCTCATAGTGGTTTTAGGGTTAGGATTTGGGGTGGGGGGTTCTTGAACTAACCAAGCAAGCCAGAACTGGCTGAGGTGGCTGCACCTTCCTTTGCTCCTTTACAGCTCATGTAGTACTCTGTAGTACTCTGGTAGCTGTCTCAAGTACTCAGAACATTAACATGAGCCAGACACTCTCCATTGCCACGCAAGAGTCAAAAACTCAAATATCATTTCCTCTTCAGCAAATTCTCTTGCAGATACCTCATCTGAGAAGCCATAGAGAATAATCTTATAGCTCAAGGCTATACCTGTACAGGAAAAGGCCGTTGGACTGGCTTAGTTTTCAGCCAAGTCTATACAAAAGGTACATAAAGTATATTGTCATGTGGGGCCATGATCACTTTCCTGTAGTTTTCCTCTCTGTATTCTTATCGACTCTAATTACATGGCCCTTTAAACAGTCTAAAACGAACATTTATGTTAGCATCATTTTTTTTAAACCCTGTGGAGACTTCCAATGAGCCATGCACATGAAGTCAATGTCCTATCCTAGCACAGATATTATATGCCTATTATGTAAAAGAGAGAAAACTCCTGTTCAGAGCTGAACAGAGTTGACCTGGTTTTTCTTTTCTCTCCTTTTTTGACAGGGATGGGAAGCAGTGCTTAGGATCAAACCCAGGGTCTCAGGCATAGCTAGGCAAGCTCATCACCACTGAGCTACATGCCCAGCACTGTTCAGAGCAGCTGATTCCACTTAATCTGGGGAGGCCAGGAGCAACCAAAGGTCTTCACAGAGAAGTACCCACTGAACCAAACCAGACTTCACAAAGTTCTAAATACAATTCCATTAGTGAGATAAAGGCATTCGAAACAAGGGCAATCCTTTCTCTTCTGCTGTGGATGCTAATTAATTAGCTGTCTTTGACTACTGGGTAAAGCTGAAGAAAAAAAGGAGAGATTAAATAGGCAGGAAAGGTCAGGTGTTTAAAGATTAAAATGAAAGTGAATTTAAAGTGGCATTAATTTTGGCATTAAAGCAAACACCTGGATAACAGAAGGTCGAGAAAGAGGGAAGGGAGGAGGAGAAAGAGGGAAGGAAGAGAAGGAGGGAGGAAGCAGAGAAGGGAGGAAACAAGAAGTAAAGTAAAAGGTTTTTCAAAGAGGTGAAGATCTACAAATGCCAAAGAAATAAAGCCTATTGAGAGGGGAAAAAGAAAAAAAAAAAACAAACAACAACAAATGGGAAGATTAATAGCAGAAAGCAAAGCAGGTGATTTGTTCTAACATTGTTTTTTAATCTGCCTTGAAATTTCTTAAAATTCAAGTTTTGGGTTTTTGGTTTTTTTTTTTTTTTTTTGTTTTTGT
>PVHX01035301.1:0-11635 GCA_004024805.1 Geosciurus inauris
GTGTCCTGCATGACCCAGACCTGCAGGTGCATTCCAACCCATGGTCTTGGTGACCCCACATATCGAGGGGTGTGGATATCATCACCATGTCTACTTCTACTCACTGATGCAACCTTGCAAATGCTAGTAAACTTGAAAGTTTTGGAGTCACCAGACAGAGTCAGGATGAGGGACACACACCACCTCAGGTTCCCGTGAGGAGTGTTGGTATGAATGATGTGTCAGAAGGATCCCTATTGATAGATTTCATGGGGATTTCCAGCATGGAGAACTATTTCAACCAACCTTAAATTACAGCAAAATTCCTTCAAAATTACACTTCCTCTTCTCTGAAAGATATAATCACACTTATTTTTCATCAAACAAACGTTCTAAATTTTAAAGAGATGTGTGATATAGACACTATAAAAGAATTATGGTCTGATAGACTGAAAACCCCAAAGTACAAATGAGACTAGTAAAAATAACAGTGAGACATTTATACTAGACTCAATCAAATTATTGGAATTTAAGTTAAAAGCAACAAGAAAAATCATAGTTTTCTCTATGTATGATTTCAAATAACAAATTTTTAAACACCAATCCTATAATGTTAAAAGATCCAATGCCTACATGTTTTATTTTATGGAAGGAAAAATGTACAATGTGCTGTTCTAGTCTTGGTCTGAGAAGTTTTAATTCCCATTGAAATAAGAATATACAGCAAAAGGATTCAATAAGTACAACTATATTCTACATCTGTATATGTACATATGCATACATGCATATTTATATGTATATATGCATATATACTTAAAAAAGAGAAATGTGACCTTTTGATGACAGGTACATATATATAAATTATATACATGCATGTGTGTGTGTGTGTGTGTGTGTGTGTGTGTCTCCAGCTTTTTCTAAACTTTAAGTTCAATGTGATATATTAATTCTGCATGGGTGGAATTACATGATAATATTGCCTGGACTGGATAATTGGGTCATAAAATTGCTGAATTTTTGAAAACTGGCTTTTTTTATTTAAGAAGAGGGAGCTGTTCACCTACCATTGGTCTACAGATCCAGCAACCAGGAGGTTACTTTCATAAAACAATATGCAGCCCATTAATGACCAGGCAATGCCAAGGACTGGGAATCTTTCCCATCTTAGGACTGAACGTGGAATTCTCTGTAGGCTTTGTGCCCAATTGTACACATGACGTATAATGTTCCTGAAATGTAGATTGTTCTGGAAGAAAGAGTTCACAATGGTGTGTTAAAAGCCAGTCATATTAAATGGAAAAAATGTTCAAAAGCTTTTTATATTGAGTGTTTTATTTGTTTTAATTTTTATACAGGACAGTAGAATTCATCATACAAGATGCATCCTATATAATGCATGTAATATGCATTCTTCAATATATCATATGTAATGGAAAAAAAAATTTCTCATTGTTCTGGTTATAAATGATGAAGGATTCCACCAGACAATGTTATATATGTACATAGCATAATGGTGTCTGATTCATTCTGCTGTCCTTCCTACTCCCATGTCCCCTCCCCTCCATTCACTCCTCTCTATCTAATCTAAAGTATCTCTGTTCTTCTCTAGGACCCCACCCCATTGTGAAGTAGCATCTGCACATCAGAAAGAACATTAGGCTTTTGCTGTTTTGGGACTGGCTTATTGCACTTAGCATGATATGCTCCAGTTCCATTCATTTATTGGCAAATGTCATAATTTCATATTTCCTTAAGGCTGAGTAATATTCCATTATGTGTGTGTGTGTGTGTATATATATGTGTGTGTGTGTGTGTGTGTACCACATTTTCTTTATCCATTCATCTGTTGAAGGACACCTAGGCTGGTTCCATTACTTGACTATTGTGAATTGAGCTGCTATAAACATTGATGTGGTGCGTCACTGTACTATGCTGAGTTTAAGGACTTTTTGTATGAATCGAGAATTTTTGAAATGTTTCTTTTTGTGTCTCAGACTCAGGTGAAAATTTCTTCCAAATCAAGTTCCTCTCAGATGATATCATAGTATTTTATAATAAAAATGTGGATGAAGACAGCAAGGTTACCCATGCGACTCTGGTTGCTGGTAAGTACTGTGACTTTTACCCTGTGTAACCTAGTGATTTGTTCTGCTGTCCATGCAGCAGAGAAGTACAAACATGTTTCTCTGAACTAAATGCTTTAGTACAGAAAAGTGTTCCCGCATTAGATTCCATGGAGTCAAATGTACTGAGAGCTTGCCTTTTAGGAATTGAAGAAACACTTTTCATATGGGGCCCTATCAAAAGGCATTCTTAAATTTTGTAAGCTCATATTCTGAATAATTGGTTTATATCACCTAATGAACCAAGATTTTAAAGTTGAATTCAACTTATATTCCTAGAGTGTGTGAATGTGCAATAAGGAATCCTAACTTTACGTAATCTTATAAAGTACCCATGAACCATAGGAAAAAATATGTATGTATATATAAAAAGTTAAATTCAGCAGACTCATTTCAATATTCATGAACACAATCATCACCTCAAACCCTGTGTTTTAATCATAATTGAACAGATTCACAACTTAAAAAATCATTGCTCTTTAAATGAATCCTTAATAAGACCAGCCCCTCACATATGCTGCTTCAAACCTGTCAGGAACTCAAATTTTTTAGTACTGCCTCAGAGCAAACAAAAGCTACATTTGAACCTCTGAGGTCTTAGATCCACATTTGAAATTGATGGAGCTAGAAATTTATTTTGTCAAAGTTGAAGGAGTGGATTTCCTTTGTTTTTGCTTTGGATCAGCAGAGAGGATTGTTAACAATGTGCTAGGTGAAAAGTACAGATCACTTTCGCTCTTCTTCTGCTATTGAATATTGCATGAGTGGTCCACAATACAGAGAAATAGATGCCAGAATGTAGACACAGTTGAAATGAGAAGCCAAAAGGTAGAATACTCCCCAAATCTTAGGCCCTGGATATTTTCTGGACAATGCACAAATATTAGGAAGATTGAGTTCACACAATGAATGGTCTTTCATGCCCTCAGTAGTCCTAGGAATTGCAAGATGCTATTGATGTTCCATAAGTGGAATCCCACCCAGTTTTCTCCTCTCACTCAAGAATAATCTGGTAGAGGAGTACCATTAGAAAGAGCACGGCAAACATGGTATTAACCTTTACACCAGGTGACCCAGAGGATGCTTTCTAACAGAAACCTCTTCCTCTTTATCTCACATGAAATTAGCTAAAGTAGAAAGTCTGAGTGAAGAACAACAGAAGGAGTTTGAAAAGGTGACGGTGGAAAAGAAGATTCCCAAGGAAAACATAAGAAATATTATTGAAGCCGGTAAAGTCACTTTCCCTCTTCCTGCTGTATAGACATGATTCTGAAATGAAATGAAGGACTGTGATTTCGATGTTCCCTTTGCAAAATGCAAACACTTAGACATTGAGGAACTCCAGTTATCTAGTTTTTCCCTTCCCCTCTTTCACAGATGACTGCCCTGCTGCCTAAAGACCTTGCTTGGTGAGTACACTCCTGAGGTATGTACTCCCTGACATTTTGTTCTGTTAGCTATTTTTTCCCCCTTATGATATTTGCAAATGTATTGATTAGTGAAATGGTCCCTCTGGCGGGGTGTTGGGATGAGTATATGTGTTTAAAACATGGATGAAAAAGCATTACTACTTTAAAAATTGGGGTTTTATAATTTGAAGACAGTTGGAGAGCATATTATGAAGCAAAAAAAAGTAAAATAATATTTATATTGGTGAATTGTAGGGTGAATCATTTACTGTGTTCCATATCCCTAGAGGAGATTTCTCAAATATTTATAGTTTGTGGAGGAAGGGTACCAGGGATTGAACCCAGGACCTGGAATGGATTTTACCATGCATGGATTTTGCTATGTCGTTCATTCAAACACTCTCCAATCCCATGTCATTAACCTCAGCTTCACAATATCTTACTGTTTTTCTTTTGAATCCACACAGAACCTGAGATCAGGAATGTTTGCAACATCATCTTTTAAAGGGTTCAAGAATCATCTATATGAAGACAAAATATCCCCCTTTTATTAAAATTGTAATTTCTTCTTTCTGGGAAGTTGCAAACACTGTCTTAGGGATTTCCTGTCTGTTCTCTTTTATCTCTTAGCTGCTATTCCCGTCTCCCTAATTGATTAAATAAACTTGATGTTATATGCATACACATGTGTCTCTGAAAAGGTTGTGAGAATTTTAATGCACAGATATATCCACGCCAATGCACCTATTAAAAAAAAGACTATAAGACAGCAGGAGGTCATTTTAGTTAAAGATAATTGTACAACTTCTGATAAGCATCATGGGTATACAAGAAGAAATAAGCTGTAAAATCAGAGATATGACTGTGTTATTATTTGAATGTGAGGTGTTGCTCAAAACCTCATGCCTGAGATGATGTAAGGATGTCCAGGGTGAAATCATTGGGTTATGAGAAGGATAGACTAGTCAGTGGATTAATCCCCTTGATTGGACTAACTGGGTGGAGACTGCAGACAGGTGGGCTGTGGCTGGAGGAGGTGGTCACTGGGCTATGCCTTTGGGGACTCTGTCCTGTCCCTGGTGAGCAGAGCTCTCTCTGCTTCCTGGTGCCACGTCCTGAGCTGCTCTCCTCCAGGCCCTTCCGCCATTTTGTTCTGCCTCAACTTGGGCCAGAGCCATGGAGTCGGCCAGCCATGGACTGAGCCTCTAAAATCAGGAGCCTTGGGTAAACTTTTTCTCCTCTAAAATTGTTCTCATATGGATTTTGGGTCAACACAGTGAAAAAGCTAACTAAAACTGTGTTTTATAATACACAGCAAATTTTTTTTTTATCAGATATCACTTGAGAGGTCAGGCTGCATTTCCAGACTGCATTAAAAAAACCCAAAAAACAGAAAAGAAAGGAAAGGAAAGGGTAGATACTTAAGGAATACAATGGAAATGTCTCTCTTTCTAAAATTTCTGTTTTTCTAATGTCAGAAAATATTCAAATCATTATTTGGTTGAGCATCATGAATGTACTGCAGGGATTGGGGCTGAGTTTTAGAAAAATTCACAATGATCCCGAGAGGGTTATTATATTAATATATATTATGAAGAGAGAGAAAGAGAGAGAAAGGGGGGAGAGAGAGAGAGAGAGAAAGAGAGAGAGGGAGAGAGAGAGATATCAGAGGTGAGGCCTAATTTCCCAGGACAATGTTTCTTAGCCATTAATGTGCAAGAGACAGGAAGTCTGATTCTGATATGGGGTCAAGGTAAAAGAAGAAAATTGAGTAACATTGTGATTTGAAGACCAGTACAGATCTTTGTCCAAGTCTTAAAAACTGCAGAGTCTCATGATCACCAAAAAACCATCATCCGAAGGTGCTCGCCTACAGTAACTGTCCCTCTTGAAGGGGACAGGAAGCCAATGCCCAACAACAACAAAGAATTCTGTACCATTGAGGAGACCAAGCTGACTGCTTGTAAATGATTGAGAAGAAAGGAAAGTTCTCCACCTAAGACAGACACCTTGTAGGACAAGGGAGGTGGCTAGTCTACACCTCCATGAGAAATGTCAGAAGGGACAGGGCTGGGCAGCTTCCAATACCTGCAGAGAGGTTCCTGTGGATTTGGACACCTAGGTGCAGGATCAGGGGGTCTATAGAGGAGGGCTCCAATCAGGCATGGCTGAATGTATGGTATCTACGCTCTGAATGCAGCTTGAACACACACCAGTATCCATGGACATGACCTCTGCACCTGTCTATTATAGATGCTGAAAGTAAACAGAAAAATGAGTGATTGAAATCTAACTTCTGCTGTCTCGGAGACACAAATCTGAAACACAACTAGGAAATTAAAAAAAAAAATTAACAGGAAACTTTTGATTAAATCAGAGTCTTCACTGCCTGCATAATATGGAGGATAGCAAAGCTACAGGATTAGTTCAGAAGAAATTTTATGGGAAAATTGTTTTTTCTCTATTGCATGTATTTTGAGCAACTCCATGTAGCACAAGTGCAGAGAACCACATTGAGACACATTATGTTCAAATGTGTACAAGTCTAGAATAAGGGAATAGATGTGAAAAAGCACCAGAAGACAGTTGACTATGCCAATAGAGAATGATTCATTGCTGATATGTTTTGTTGGTAGGTACTCAAATGCTGAGGCAGGAGGATCACAAGTTCAAAGCCTGCCTCAAGAACTTAGTGAGACCTAGTCTGTTAAAAAAAAAAATATATATATATATATATACATGCATATATACATACACACACATGAATATATACATAAATAAATAAAAAATAAATGAAAATATATAATATATACATATGTGTGCATAGATATATATATGGAGAGAGAGAGAGAGAGAATCCAGAGACCAGAAAACAATACAGTAAAACATTCAAAGTACAGAAAGAGTAAAAAGACTCTATAAAGAAAAATTAGTAATCAAAAGGTAGGCCCTGTATTGGATGAAAACTTCTCAAACTTGATTTAAAAAATCAACAAGGAATCTGAAACATCAAGGGCCTCCAATGGGTAGGGTGAATTCAGCCATTCACGTGGACACCTCATAGGAGAGTGGGGAAAGGCCAAAGGAAATTTGCATTCTTAGAAAATTTGGTGGTTAGCAGGCTTGAAGATGCAGAGACGTTCATTCTGCCCAGAGGGAAAGGTTCTTGGTAGCAGAGGTGCTGACTCAGCCTTCAGCATCCAGGTGTGTGGATAGATCAATTCTACCATGTCAGCCAACAGGGTGGGGCTTGCTCATGGCAGCCCAGCAATTCAACCCTCCCATTCTTTCCAGTAGAAAAAGAAGAAGTGTTTGCAGGACATGAGCAGTTTGATTTAAAAACTCTCAGGAATAAATAAAAGCAAACTTGTAAACTTAGGTAGGTATCAACTAGTCCTATTAATGGCATGTAAGCATAGTGGTAAGAGTCAATGTTTGGTTCATGGATCACAGATGATGGGAAGGTGTCTGTGCCCTTTCCAGTGAGTAAGATGCCTAGCTCCCCCTGAGGCTCTCTCCTGGGCTAGTAGTGGCCACCCTCTGGACCTGAGCTCATGTGATCTTCTATCTCTTCTCCAGCGTCCATGCTGTTCCTTGGAACTTTGCATTTACTCATTTCAGGTGGACATGATCCATATTGAATGAGTACATACCCTAAGTGTCCTATTTTAGCCTAATTGCCCACTGGGGACACTGATCCTGGAGGACAGATTTCAATATAGAAATAGTCAGGCAGAGAAATCAATTCAGGCCATGTCAGAAACTTCATCCTCTCTCTGAAAGAGTGCACAATTAATTTGTTGACTTTCAGGGAGGTACACCTTATTATATGTCTTGGGTAAATCACTTGGTCAGGATGAGTTAACCTTTAAATGTATTGCAGGTTTCATTTGGCTGATATTAGGCTACATATTTCTATATGTTTTGGATGGACACAGGTTTTCTTAGGATAGTTTGTTTCTCAGGAATATTTTTGGTACCAGGCATCACAATGAGAGAGCTTATTCACTGAGCCACATCCTTAGCCCTTTTTATATTTTTTATATTTTCACACAGGGTGCCACTTACTTGCTCCAAGTCTCACTAATTATTAAAGGAAGTCACCTCAACCACATAAAGGCCATTTTGGACAAACTCAAGGTCAACATCATTCTAAAAGGAGAAAAAATAAAAGAATATGCTTCCAATTCAGGAACCACACAAGGCTGTTCTTTCTCATCAATCCTATTTGATATAGTCCTTAAAATATTAGCCTGAGTGATAAGACAAGAAAAGGAAACCAAAGGATTCAAATAGGTAAAGAAGAAGTCCAGCTACCTCTAATGCTGATAGTATTTTCATACCTAGAAGATGCAAAACCTTCATCAGAGTCTTCATAAGAGTACTTCCAGAGTTTATAAATTAGTTCTGCAATGTAGCAAGATACATGATCAACACCTATACACCAATAGGTTTCCTATGTTGTCAAAGTGATTTACCAAAGAAATTTGCAAAATCATTACATTCCCAATGGTTTTTCTTAATCTAAAAAAATTAAATTTTGGAAATTATCTAAGCAAGAAGGTAGAGGAGCTCTACAAAGAAATTCATAGACCCCTGAAGAGAGAAATTAAAAAAGACCACAGAATGTGGAAGGACATTTCATGTTCTTGGATAGGCAGAATTAATATTGTAAAATTAGACATATTGTCAGAAGCAATATATAGATTAATGCAGTCCCCATGAACATACCAATGACATTTTTCACAGAACTGGAAAATAAAAACTTTGTTAAATGCATTTGGAAGAATAAGAGACCAGAGCAGGGAAAGAAATAATGAGAAAGATTATCGAAGCAGAAGCCATCCAAATACCTGATCTGAAAGCATACTTCAGAGCTGTGTAACAAAAAGACCATGGTAAGCCTACCACTATGGACATGAAGACTTAATGAATAGAATAGAGGGCACAGAGACACATTCACATAAATATAGTCCTCTGATATTTGACATGTTGTCAAAAATACTTTCTGGGGGAAGACAGATGTTTTATAAAATGGTACAGGGTAAACCGGATAGGCATTTGGAGAAAAAATAGAGGACCCATATCCCTCACCCTTTACAAAACTGAAATGAAAATGGATGAAATACATACGAATTAGACAAGAAAATTTATAATTGCCAGAAGAAAGCAAGGGTCAAATCTCCAACATGCAGGTGTACTTTAGCATTTGACAGGATCCTCACCGTTACCATTGGTGGCCATCTTATCCAAGTGTCCTGATGCTCTTAGAGTGATTGACTGTGGTTGATCTAATGGGGTTGGTGATCCATGGGTAATTCAACGGGATGACTTCAAAGAGCATGGATGTCCACTGAAAAGATAAATAAATAAATAAATAAGATCATAAATTGACAAGAGCAAACATTTGTAGGTTGTTTTTGTAAAGTCTTCTTAAATATAAACATAGACTTGTTTGAGAGATGCCTTGTGATCTTCCATGGAGGCCAGATGCCATAATCTAATTTGGTTAAAACACAAGGCACCATCTTTTGTTTTAGAATGCAACTTTCAGTATTTTCATGAAATATTAGAGAAATGATACAGGAGCTGGGAATAGATGTTTTGTACTTTGTTTTCTTTTCAGCCACTGGGATCAAAGATTAAATAAATATTGCTGTTCTTGGAATCCATGGCATGTTTTGTGCATGTGCCTTGTGTAAAGGTCAATTATCTGGCCTAACTAAAGCTTTATCTGATATTAATCTAATTTGGTAAATCGCAAGAGGCTCTACACAGCCCATCCCTGCCAACCAGGAAGCACTGAGTGGACAGATCTCATCATGAACAATGGATTCATTACCTGTCATGCCAAGATCCAGTCCTATATAAAGAGGCATCAAACATGTTGATCTCCAATCAGTCACCTCCTCTGAACTTCTGAGGGACAGGAAGACAGATCTCATGAAGATGAAGATCTTTCTGCTCGCTCTCGGATTGAGTCTGATTGGTACTTCCTCTCAGTTCAGCCCTGCACAGGTACCATGGATGAGCCGATCTTGGGAGTGATCTCTCTCTCTCTCTCTCTCTCTCTCTCTCTCTCTCTCTTCCCCCACTTTCCCATTTTCTGGGATGAGATCTTTTTGAGCATCTCAGTCCACATACATCCATATTCGTGATACTCTCCTTCTCTATTCCTCTATTTCACCTCTTTGCATGACTATCAGATTGCTCTGTAAGTAAGTAGAAAACAGAACAAAGTTAAGGTGCCAAAGCATTTTTACCTAATAGCTGCCACGTATTGGGAGGTATTCTTTAGCTGTTTCAAAGTCCCTCCTTTCCGGGCTTCCTGGGGGAATCTGAGTCAGGACATTAGCTGGTAGGATCCTACCTTTGGAGAGCAGAGCTTGTGTGGCTAGCAATTGGGTTGAGTTTTTGCTTCTGAGCTCAACCAGCTGCCGTGGTTATAATACACATGGACGAGAGAAGAGAAAGAGAAGCCGGTTCCCATTCCGATGGGATCTTTCCTTTCCAGCTCGAGGGGTACTGGCGTGTCCTTTATTTCGCTGCCAATAATGCAGAGAAGGTCAGTGAAGGTGGACCGCTGAGAACCTATTTACATCACCTTGAATGTAGTGATGGCTGCAACCAGTTAACCATCAGCTTCTTCAAGAAGTAAGTGAAACATCAATCCTGATTCACCTGATGTTTTCTATGATGATACTTAATCAATAAATATACACTTCTAGAAGGAAGGTAATATCTGTAGAATGATTAGCGTCCTGTAGACATTGAGATGATGTTGCAAAAATTGAGAATCTATTTATAATCTATGTGTAACCTACAGACATGTTGTATATATATGTGTATCTATAATGTCTCATTATAACGGTTGAAATTGACATCAATGTGCATAAGAATTAATACTTAATCCAATGTCAAAGAGTGATTAAATAGGCAACTCTGCTAGGCTTCCAAGTAAAAATAAATATGTGATAACTGCATCACTAAGCACTTAATAATAATATTTTTCAAGCAAGACCCAGGAAACAAAATTGAGAACTAGTGCATAGAAAGGCAGAGGTCCATTAGTATTCAGGTCAGGAGTTTCATCACCAATTTCACGTTGACGTTTTCACACACACCTGGATGAACTGGCTGATACTGAAAAACATATTTGAAAATCCTATGTGATACCCCAAATCAAATCCTGTTAAAACGGTGAATCGTGAAGCTGAGGGGGGCAGATGAACTTTGAGATGTCAAAAATGGATCTCTCATCCTCAAACCTATCTCTGCACAATGTGCAAATCACAGTCCGTTGGCTTCTGCATCTTTAGGTCACTGGGTCAATGTCCCTGGAACCATCCCTCGCTATTCAGATCTTCTTGAAAATAATTGTAACCTGAATTAAGAGCAGTTAGAGAGTTTGCAGAAAGTGTGAGGAATTCAGTATTCACAGGAACAGCATCATTTATGCATATATATTATACATAAATATTATGGCATATATATAATGTGGGAAGCATACGCATGTGTATATAAGTTCATGTCATCCTGAAATGGGAATCTGCCCTTGTAAACCCTCCAGGGCTACCTGGCCAGACCTGCAGACCTCTGTGGCTGCCCCAACTGTGAGTGAGCTAAGCACATGTTGGGGGTTCAGACCAGGGATGATACTGCTGGACGATGCCCAGGACACTCCCACACCAACATGAACCATCCCACCCAAAGGCAGTGAGTGCCGAGGGTGAGAAACCCTGTCCTAGACCAGCAGAAAACCCCTCATCGTGGAGACATGGAATGCACGTAGGAGCAAAATCACTGAGTGTCTTGGTGTCTCAGTAACATTAACTCTCATACAATCTTCATGCCAAATATAAAGGATTTTGCAAGAGTAGACGAGGAAAATGGAATCTTCTCTTGGTTTGTTTTTAAGGTTGGATGGGGAGTGCCAGAAGTTCTCAGTCGTGGGAACCAAAAACGATAATGGTGTCTATCAAACTGACTGTGAGTATTTGCTCCTTTGTGTCCTGCATGACCCAGACCTGCAGGTGCATTCCAACCCATGGTCTTGGTGACCCCACATATCGAGGGGTGTGGATATCATCACCATGTCTACTTCTACTCACTGATGCAACCTTG
>PVHX01035302.1:0-11630 GCA_004024805.1 Geosciurus inauris
TACTTTGTTGTGGCAGCCTCAGCAAACTAATGCAGGGTGTGGGGCATATCTGAGAAACCATTTACGGTGTGTGTTTGTTGTGGGATGGGCACATACATATCTTCAGTTCTAGAATGAGTTGAGGGGAGGGAAGCAGAAAAGAGGACCGCAAGAAAACCAAAGGGACTTGCATCAATCTCTGTGTGAAGGCTCTAGTTACTTTAAATTTGACCTGAGAAATAAAGGGCTATGACACAAACTCCTCATCTCCACCAGTGTCAGGACCTTGAGGCACTTTTTCCTTTTACCTAATGGACATAAGGGTCAAGATAGAAGCAATCAGAGAAGTGAGTCCCCTTCCCCTATGTTACAGGTGAAGAGGTGAGGGTGCAGAGGGGGAAGCCTTTTTGTCAGCAGGGTAGACAGAGCTGGGGCTGGAACTCAGGTATCTACAAATGTCTTTCTCCAAATATCAACATGCCTTACCCAGCAAACACTCAGAGCTGTGGCATTTGCATGAAATGCTAAAGTCTCAGTGGGCACAATTGTATATTTAGACATTCTCAAGAAGGGAAGGCGATGGGAAAATGGATTTTTCCATTTTCACAAATTAATTTGAGAGCTAAGATGAGCGAGCATTTTCTTCCCAGACTGAGGGAAAACCTGGTCAGGGAAAAGCTGTCGAGCGGTAAGCAAATGGTCAGTACCTATATGAAGCCTTTGATCTGCAAAAAGTATTAACCACTAGATTCTGTTAAATTGAGGGTCCCCATAGGCCAACTAATATGGTTTTAGAAATCATGAACTGGGTGGGGGTGCTGGAGAGAGGAGGAGGAAGACATGGGAGCCGGAGTTCCATTCTAGAGTGGGAGCCACATGGTGTGGAAGATGAATCAGCAGAGGAATGTAACCTAAAATGATCATGTAAGTTAATGAGCAAAGAAGATTCAGCTTTTGGATAAATCTTCATTAATGGAGTTAATGCTGATGGATGCTTTCCATTTATCCAGTGTTTTCCACACTTGAAAGTACTTTTCCAACAATTCTGTACATACTCAAAATTCTCTCTAAGCTAGAATGACCAAGTCCTTTATCATCCGAAGCAGGTCACTTTTGAGGGCGAGAGGAAGCATTCTTAATAATTATGCGGGGTCAGCAGGTATAAACTAGGACTGTCTCGGTAAACAGGGATGAATGGTAACCCACTATAACCTCCAAAGGAGACTCGCTAACCAGGGGGTCTATCTTTCATTCACTCGCCCATTTATTAAGCCAAGTCCCCAACCTGTCCCTCCCTGTCTTTATCTGTACCCATTCATTTTCTCAAACAAAAATACAGGTCACTCTCAAATCTTTCCTTTTCCTTACTAATGCTTATCCCTCAAAGCCAATCCATCAGCATATCCTGCCAACTCCACCTGCAAGTTATAGCTGCACATGTCCATCTGTGTCTTTTGCTTCTGATTTTACCCTCGTCTTCAGCATTGTTGCTTCTCATCTGGAGAGCATCAAGAGTCTCTAATCCACTACCCCACTTTTAAATTGTCCCTCTTATAATCCATTATCCAAAAGGCAAACAGAGTAATTTTTTAAAAAGTGTAAATCTGATCATGTTTTTCCCTCGCTCAGACTCTTTTAGCAGCTATGATTTCAAGATTCCAAAGCTAAAATAGTTATCATGGCCTTTAATCTTTGCTCAATAAATATTCATTAAATAAATGAGCATACAAAATCAATAATTCCCTAGTGTATCTTAAAGACTAGGCTTACTTAAGGGTTACCCTCTAGCTTCATGTTACCCATGTCACCACTGAGAAGAAAACTTCATCCTAATTTCTAACATTAATTTCCTTATGAAGGGAGTCCCATTTGTGTTCCTCCTTCTTCTCTCTGTCCCTTTAGACATAAATAAAGGAACGAGTTACGTGGGTGGTAAACTGAGGAATAATAAATTGGGCATGCTCAGCTGAGCCCCACTCTTCTCTTCTTGGTAATTGGCAACATCTTTTGCTGCCCCCAAGTCCTGGCTCTTCCTCTGCCCCATCCAGCATTGCCTATTTGGCTCTTACACCAAAAAATGTTATTCATTATCAACAATTAACATGATATTTTGGCCCCCATCTGTCACTGTTTTATTTTTCAGGGTGTCCAGAACTCAAGTAGTGGGAGGGGTGCTATTTATGGGGCTTCCTTAAAGACTTCAAACACCCCCTGAGAAACAGGAGAAACCAGTTGTGTAAAGCCTGGTACAGAGCCTCTGGCAACCCACGGGTGTCACAATCTGGGGCTCGAGAAATGCAAGCTGTAATAGTGCAGTTGCCGCCTGAACAAGGATCATGTGGGACCCAGTGAAAACTCAAGTACAAATTTAGCAGCCGCATTTAGCCCAGAAGAATGTCTTCAGGAATGAATCACGAAGGGAATATTGTCATTTGTGCAAAGAGACAGAGGGTTATAAGGGAAAAGGTGGCTAGAGATTCTCGTTTATGGTTATGAAAACAGATGGCCTTTTTGAAAAACAGAAAGCCAAAACAAAAGCCTCATTTATTTCAGGAGCTAAGAGAGTTTTCTATTGACATCATATCAAAAACCCATCTCTTCCGCTTTTTAACCCCCTGGAGAATTTGTAAATAGCACTTCTTAAAATAAAAGCAAAAGGAGTTTTCATAAGGACGTAAGTTACATAAGATTAACTTGACTTCCTCTCTCCCCCATCAATTTATTTTCTCTTTGCCTGTTCTTCGCCCAGGTGCTGCTGAAAGCCTCCTGGCTCTGGGAGTGGCTTGCAAGAGGTACCAAATGTGAAACCTAGTTCATGAAGCCCTCAGGGGAGGGGTATACTGACTCATAACTTCCTTCATCTCATACACCCGACAGCAAGCAGAGGCTGCATTGGAATTTTGATTTAACTGTCTCACTATCCTTAATTTCTTTTTCTTCAATCCATTCTTCCCTTGGTCTTCAGATTCTGGTTTAAAACATAGGAATCACTGTCTCTGCCTACATCTAGGGCTGTGCCTGCTGCATGCCTTTCTTTGGCAGGTCTGGCTCCTCCCCTGCCCCTGTCCAACCTGTTCAGTGCCCTGGGAGGCTGATCAGGAGCCACTGGGTCAACTGGCTCCTTCTGGCTTCCAGCTAGGTGCAAACAACAGCAGGTCCTAAGCCCCTTGGGAGGAAAGTGACCTTGGGGAATTTATTCCCTCGATGACCTCCATGCTGGGCTGTGGGTTGGAAGTCCCTGAGATTGTAGTGGGAAGGTACAACTCCACCCTGTGGCTCTTTGCTCCAGCTACACTACAACTACAGCTCTCTCCAGGTTCCCGAGCTGCTCCATCCCCTTGCTCACCAGCCCTAGAAGCAATAGTCCCAGGGAGCTTCTCTGTCTCAGTGGTTGTCCTCAATCATACCTATATTTCTTCTTCTTCTTCTTTTTTTTAGTGCCAGGGATTGAACTCAGGGGTACTCAACCACTGAGCCACATCCCCAGCCCTATTTTGTGTTTTATGTAGAGACGGGTCTCACTGAGTTGCTTAGCGCCTTGCTGTTGCTGAGGCTGGCTTTGAACTCGCGATTCTCCTGACTCAGCCTCCCAAAGTGCTGGGATTACAAGCGTGAGCCACCGTGCCCAGCTGATCATGTCTATACTTCTTAAATAGTCTCTTTGCTACACTATGCTCAATGGCCTCATCTGACAAAGTCATTGTTTCTTGCCAGGACCCTGATTAATATACTATATCTGTCAATATCTATGTCTACATTTACCTTCATTTGATTTCAAATAAACATCTATTTCTTTCTTTTCTTTCCGCTTCAAACTTTTTGAACAAATGTCCTAGACCCTTTGAGCTCAGGATGTTTCTGGATTGTCCAACCTGGTATTAACTAGTACTTATTTTCTGGAGGTCAATTTGTCAAAATATGGCAAAAACTAAAAATATTAAATTCCTACAACTAGGTAGTCTAATAATTCTAATTAAGTATCCCAAGGAATCACTGGATTTACATAAAGACATTTCTAAGAATATTAAAATACTTGATGACTGGTATGGGCAATTCCTAGTTGAAGCAGGACAGGCTGTGTTACTGTTTCAATGCCAGCTGACTGAACATCAGAGATGGATACTCACTGTGGCATTGAACACAAGAATGGAGAAAAAAGTGGGAAGCAACCTAGTCATTTCACAGTGGGAGAAATGGAAATTAACTCTTGCTTTCCAAAAGATGGAATACTATGCAGCCTTGCAAAGTGATTCTGTATGTAAACATTTGACTTGTAAGGATGTATATACAATTAAATGAAAAAGTAGATCACAAAATTCAATGGGAGTATAGTATTATTTTTAGAAATTTTTAAAAAAGGTGAATTGTTAAATTAAATAAATAAGAGGAAGCTTCTTTGGCAATTTGAGTTCCTACCTAACAAACTACAACCTAACTTGCACCCTAATATTGATTAAATGTTATTACCATTTAAACAAACCAAAACCTAACTTAGAAGTACAGCTAATTACGAACAGCTGCGTCTCAGTCAATCACAGACAGCCAATTTACCCCATGGTACCTGGCTATAGCCAATCAGGTAATTTCTCTACTTTGCTTCTGTTTCTGATCTCTAAAATCTTTGCCTCATACAGCCGGCAGGAACTCTCTGAGCCCTTTCTCATTCAGAAGGCTGTCTGAATTTTTAATTGCCCTTTGCACAAATAATCTCTGTTCAATTTAATTTCTCTCAAGTTTTTCTTTTAATGGTGTGTGTGTATTCACTGATCCAGAAGATCCATGGTGCTTATTTTAATGTGATAGAGTAACAAATCCTTTTTGTTTTTCCATTTGCTTACCTGTAGTATCTAAATTTTCAAGACTAAATAAGTATAATTTTACTAGTAAGAAAATGTTACAATAAAATGTGTCATTAAAAATCATCAAGCACAATTTAAGAGATGTCAATATTCAAGGGATGCTCATGAAGTTTTTGTCCATTGTCTCTGATTAGAAACTGCTGAGTGCTTTGCCTATAACGTCAGTCTTTTAACTGATGGCTTCTGGTATCACCGGAGGAAGATGGCATTTCAAAACAGTGCAATGCCAACTGATTAGGATCCTCTGGTTATCTGCTTCTACATACCATCAACTCCAATTCCATGCAGTGGTCACTGACTTCCCACCAAGACAAAGATGTGCCCAATCTGAGACTATTGCCTGACTCCTTGGCAGTCCCTTTTAGATGTGCTTTCTCCTGAACACTTAATGTATTCCTTGCAGATTGCTTCTATGTTATTAATAACTATATAGGCTGTCAATCAACACCACCTTCTGAGAGAAACTTTCCAAGTCAGTCATATTAAAAACCCAATTAAAAAAAAAACTATGTAAAAGCCATTCTTTCTCAACAGTACTTTTAATTTTTTGACACCTAATTATTTACTCCTTCATTTTTACTTCACTTCTGCTTCCAAAGGACTCAGTGAAGCTAATTAGCCAATATAAATCTGTATGCATACATGGACACATCTGTGTGAAGACAAATGCCTATACATGCATGCAGTCATAGTATTTAGTAATAGTAACATATACTACCTGACATGTACTTGGTAATAATAGTATTGTATTTGGTACAATTCAATCACATTCATTTTATTCACCTAGGAGGGGAAGGCATAGGCCAAAGCATGCTGCTTAGCATCCAGCTGCCAGCTCTAAGGAGATGGGAGCCTGCTGAGCTTCCTCTGCTTCCCCACTTAAAGGTTCACATAGTCATCACCTCTTACCTTGACCCTTTTATAGTCCCCCAGCTGGATTCCGTGCTCTGGCTTCAACCCTTCTCATTTAATTGCCACGCCCTCGGCAGCCTCATCATAATATGCAGATGACCAGGCCACTCACCTGCACCCAGCTCTCCAGTGGCATTGAAAATGACTTAGATGCTTTTGTTTTATGGTGCTGGGGATTGAACCCAGGGCCTCACACATGCTAGGCAAGTGCTCTACCATGGAGCTACATCCCCAGTCTTTTGTTTTTGTTTTTTCCACCCCCAACCCGTTTTATTTTATTTTGAGACAGGGTTTCCCTAACTTTCCCTGGCTGGCTTCAATATTACCACCCTCCTGCCTTGGCTTCCTGAATAGCTAGGATTACAGGCGGGGCCACCATGGATGGCTTAGTATCAGTGTTTTAAACAAACTGTTAAAACACTTTAAAAAAAGCCATATAACTTTCCCTCCAAAACAAAATTTATTTTGGTGCTCAGCATATAAACAGATAAAAGTCCTGCTTCTCTAGTTAAGGCAGGGCTGAAGGCTGCAGATCCCTCGGGTTTCCTCTGCTTTCCTTCCCAGCATCCTCTCTCTGCACTGCAGTGCTGAGCTCCTCCAGCACGCTGTTTCTTTCCCTTCCCTTCCCTTCCCTTCTCTCCCTCCCTCTTCAAAGTTTCATGGAGCATCTTTAGGTACTGGTCTAGCTCCGGGGCTCAAGCATTTAATAAGCCCCTATTCAGAGTGCTCAGTCTAAGGTGGAAGTCAGAGGAATATATAACGTGTTAGGTGACAATAAATGTTATAGAGAAAAACAGCAGAAAGAGGAGGAAAGAGAGGGATGAGAATGTTTTGCTCCACAGTTAAATCAAAGATGGTCTCTGATGAGGTGACATGGGCAGAGACTTGAAAGAAGTGGGGCAGCAAAGCCTATAGGTACCCAGGGGAATCCCTGGATTCCCCTGTTCCAAGGTATATGCAGCTTGTGGCAGGTTGTGGGGAGAGCAAGGAGGCTGGTGCAGCTGGACTGCGGTTGGGCTGAAGACAGAGGAAGGGGACGAGCCTCCAGCATCAGGGTGGGACGCTCTGTGACAACCATGTAGCCGTAACTTGGGATGTTGTACAGATTTGGGCTTTTCCTCTGAGGTGGGAACCTTTGTAAGGTTTCAAGCAGAGGAGTGAGATCAATAGACTGGGGGGAGGGAGGCAAGGAAGAAGCAGAAGAGCAGGCAGAAAGCTACTGGAACAGTCCAGGTGAGCAATAGCCAGGTCCCATCATTCACCTTTGAAAGTGGAACCTACAGTATTGGGTGGTGGATTGAATGTGGGATGAGAAAGAAAAGGAGGGGACAGAATCCTGAGGAATTCAGCCTGAGCAAGTTAAAGAACAGTGCTGCCACAGGAAGTGAGTTGGCAGATGGGAGGGAGAGAATCGGGAAGAGGTTCTGTGTATATTAGGTTTAAGGGAGACTGAGACAGGAGTATCCCGAGTTCAAAGCCAGCCTCAGCAACAGCGAGGCGCTAAGCAACTCAGTGAGAATAGGGCTGGGGATGTGGCTCAGTGGTTGAGTGCCCTGAGTTCAATCCCTGGTACCACAAAAATAAAAAATAAAGAATAAAAAAATAAAATAAAAAGAAGAGCCATCACCAGTTTATGTAGAGGTAGGAATTTGAGTTCAGTGCAGAGGTCAAGGCTGGAGGTATAAAACTGGGAATGATTTACATGGAGATGGATTTGAACCACAGACTGCATGAGACCTCCCAGGATGCACAAGGCGGAAAGAGGTCCAAGGGCTGAGCCTCGGGATACCCCAGTGCTTACAGTTTTGGGGTGAGGGAGACCCATTACAAGAGGCAGAAGAAGAGGTGGGTAGTGAGGTAGGGCTGAACCAGGAGAAACTGGAGTCCCTGAGCAAACAGGAAGTGCTCAAGAAAGAAGGTGAAATCAGCCATGAAAATGCTGCCATAGGTTGAGTCCTATGAGGAATGAGGAGCAACCACTGGATTTAAGGAACATGGAGGTCCTTGGGGACCTTGCAAGAATGACGTTGGAAGGGTGTTAAGGGAGAAAGTCTGTCTGAAGTTACTCAAGGGTAGAAATGGCCTGTCATTTATAGCTGCACCTCCTATGCCCACTCTTAATGTCCCCTCTGTGCCTGGTACACAATAGGCAGTAAAGAAGACCTGTGGATGAATGAGCCATCTCTCCACAATGTCACCAATGTTTTATATTTCCCTGTTCATGGGTCCTCACGATTTCACAGAAGAGACCCAGTCTTTTAATATGTGTATCTGCATGAGGCAAAGAGGTTAGAAGAAGGTAAGAGAGGAAATTAAATGAAAGAGTATATCTTGCTTCCAAAGGGTCAGAGAGGGATGCCGTTGCTCATAAAATATTCCCTATCATTCCTGCAAAGTCAGGCTAGCACAGGAAGTCTGGGCCATGGCTCACCTATGTTTGGGAAAGTGTTTGAATACGAATGACCTCAACGATGGTGATGATTTTGAAGGAATGCACTTTGTACATGTTGGAGGTAGCTATTGTGTGCATCCCCTTACTTTTTTCCTCTTTGCCAGTTGCTTCACAGTGTTCACAAGTGCTGCTGGCTTTAGATACTTCCCAAAAGGAACCTAGGATTTAAATAGCAGAGCAAGTTGTCATCTTTACACTACGGCCCAACACATGTTTTTGTAAATAAAGCTTCACTGGAACAGAACCACATCCTGTGTTTACATACTGTCTGTGGCTGCTTTTGTGCTAGAACAGGAGAGCTGAATAGGGGTAATAGACAGCAAAGTAAAATGATCTTTACTATCTAGCCCTTTACAGGAAAAGTTTACCAAACACTGTCTTAGGTGAGCTAAACTGAAGGCCTACAAAGCTTAAGACAATCCATTGGAATTTGGGAAGAAATATAGTACGTGGACATCTATTTTGTTTTCTAAGCTTAAGAAAGGAAGCATTAAACTTTTCTCAGGTGTATTACATGGATTGGGAATGAATCATGGATAAGATTTCTAAATACTTGCTAATACTGAGGATTTGTAGTCAAAAATATCAGGGACAGATAAAAAAGTTTGAAGACCGAGTAGATGATTCAATAAAGGGCTTGGCATATAGTAGGTGCTCAAAATGGTTTGGAATAATTTTAGGTAGCATTTATGGAACTTCTAGCTTGTTTTAAGAACAGTGCTCAGGCCTTATAATGCATGATGTTATTAATTCAACAATTAATGAGATCAGCATTATAGTCCTGTCCCATTTTATAGATAAAAGTGAATCGCTTTCCTGTGTACCAGCCATAGACATGTGGAATTTCAAATTTAAAACATTACCATTTACATTTGCACACCCCCAAATGAAATACTTAGGCATAAATCTAACAAAACACATATAATACCTATATGAGAAAAACTACAAAACTTTGATGAAAGATACCAGCAAAAATCTACAGAAGAGAGAGAGAGAGTTCATATTTATGGTTGGGAAGACAATATTTTGTTCTGTTCTTCTCAACTTTATCTGCAGATATAATATCATCTCCATCAAAACCTGAGCAAGTTATTTTGTGGATATTGACAAATTAATTTTATGGTTTGTATAGAGAAGAAAAAGACCCAGAAGAAACAAAATAATCTGAGAGGATACAAGGAGGACCGACACTTCTGGAGGATCTGAAAACTTCCACAAAACTTTGACATAGAAGCAAAGACAATACAATGCAACAAAGATAGCATTTTTAACAAATGTTGTAACAATAACTGGACATCAACATGCAAAAAATTAATCAAGGCACAGAGCTCTCATCCTTCCCAAAAACTGACTCAAAATACATTATAAACCTAAATGAAAAATTCAAAACCATAACATTCCTAGAAAAATACAGGAGAAAACCTAGAAGACCTTGGGTTTGGTAATTACTCCCTACCTCCTTCAGTACTAATGATCGAACCCAGGGCCTCTACACATGCTAGGCAAGTGCTCTACCTCTGAACTACAGTGATTCAACCTCTTTTAAAATTTTATTTTGAGACAGGGCCTAAGTTTCCCAGGCTGACCTTGAACTTTTGGTCCTCCTGCCTCACCTCCCAAGTAGCTGGAATTACAGGTGTTCACCACCATACTCAGTTGGTGACAATTTTTCTGATATAACATCCAAGGCACAATCCATGAAAGAAAGAATTGGTAAGCTGCACATCATTAGAATTAAAAACTTCTACTCTGTGAAATACAATTTCAAGAGAATGAGAGGATAAGCCACAAACTGAGAGAAAATATTTGCAAAAGACTCTCTGGTAGAGGACTATTACCCCAAATATACAAAGCACTAAAATCCAACAATAAGAAAACATCTCAATCAAAGCAGATATTCAGATGGCAAGTAAACTTATAAAAAAAATCAGTATCAGATGTCAGTAGGGAATTGCAAGTTAAAACAACAGGGAGATACCACCATATATCTGTTAGGATGACCAAAATCCAAAAAACACATATCATATGCTGTGAGGATGTGGAGCAACAGGAATTCTCACTGATTGCTGGTGGGAATGCAAAATGGTACTCAGTCACTCTGGAAGACAGTTTGGTAGTTTCTTATAACACTAAACATATTTTTACCATAAAATCTAATAATTATCCTTTTTGGTATTTACCCACATTAATTGAAAACTTCTCACACAAAAACTTGTATATGAATGTTTATAGCAGTTTTACTAGTAATTGCTAAAATTGGAAGCAACCAAGATGTCCATTGCCAGGTGAGTGGATAAATAAACTGGTATATCCAGACAGTGGAATATCATTCAATGGTTAAAAAAAAAAGAAAACAAATAAGCCATCAAGCCATGAAAAGACATGGAGGGACTTGAATGCATATTGCTAAGAGAAAGAAGCCAATTTGATTCCAACTGTATGACATTCTGGACAAGGGAAAATCTATGGAAACAGTAAAAAGATCAGTGGTTCCCAGGGGTTGTGAGGAGGAATGATGAATAGGCAGAGCACAGAGGAATTCTAGGGTGGTGAAACTATCTGTATAATACTACAATAGTGGATACTTGTCACTGCATATGTTTGTCCAAACCCATAGAATGTACAACACTGAGAGTGAACCCTTATCCAAACTCTGAACTTTGGGTGATAATGAGGTATCAGTGTAGGTCCAATGGTTGTAACAAATGTACCACTCTGGTACAGAGTGTCCATGGTGGGGAAGGTTGCAGGTATGTAGAGACAAGGATATGGGACCTTCTATACTTTCCACTCAATTTTGCTGTGAAATTAACATTGTTCTAAGGTATAGAGTTTGTTAGTTCAAAAAAGGGAGAAATAAAACTAACCATTCACTCACCCTATACTTCATGCCCATCAGGATGTCTATTACCAACCAATGAGAAAATAAGTGTTGGCAAGGAGGTGGAAAAATTGGAACACTTGTGAATGGCTGGTGGGAATGTAGAATGTGCAGTCACTATGGAAAAGAGTATGGCGATTCCTCTAAAAGATTAAAGTTAGAATTATCAGATGATCCAACAAGGCTACTTCTGAGTATATACACAAAAGAGTTGAAAGTTGGGATTTGAAAGAGATATTTGTACAACTGTCTTCATAGCAGCATTATTCACCACAGTCTAAAGATGGAATCAAGCCAGAGACATTGACAAATGATTTGATAAAGAAAACATGCTACATACATATGATGTAATATTATTCAAGCATAAGGAGGAAGAAATTCTGACTCTGTTACAACATGAATGAGCCTTGAGGACATTATGCTAAGTGAAATAAACCAGTTACAAAAAGAAATAGTGTATGATTCCACAAATTAAAAAGATTCTGCACAGCAAAGGGAACAACTAAGAATGCAAAGAGAAAACCTAAAGAGTGGGAGAAAATCTTTG
>PVHX01035303.1:0-11634 GCA_004024805.1 Geosciurus inauris
TGGGGTTCATCCCAGGGATGCAAGGTTGGTTCAACATATGGAAATCAATCAATGTAATACATTACATCAATAGACTTAAAGATAAGAATCACATGATTTTATCAATTGATGCAGAGAAGGCATTTGACAAAATACAACACCCTTTTATGCTCAAAACACTAGAAAAACTTGGGATAGAAGGAACATACCTCAACTTTGTAAAAGCTATCTATGCCAAACCCAAGGCCAACATCATCCTAAATGGAGAAAAATTGGAATCATTCCTTCTGAAAACAGGAACTAGACAGGGATGCCCTCTCTCACCACTGCTATTCAACATAGTCCTAGAAACACTAGCCAGAGCAATTAGACAGACAAAAGAAATTAAAGGGATACAAATCGGAAAAGAGGAACTCTAACTATCATTATTTGCAGACGATATGATTCTATACTTAGAGGATCCAAAAAATTCTACCAGAAAACTTTTAGAACTAATAAATGAATTCAGCAAAATAGCAGTATATAAAATCAACACCCACAAATCAATTGCATTTCTATACATCAGTGATAAACCCTCTGAAAGAGAAATTAGGAAAACTATCCCATTCACAACAGCCTCAAAAAAAAAATATTTGAGAATCAATTTAACAAAAGAGGTGAAAGACCTCTACAATGCAAACTACAAGACACTGAAGAAAGAAATTGAAGAAGACCTAAGAAGATGGAATAATCTCCCATGCTCCTGGATAGGCAGAATCAATATTGTCAAAATGGTCATACTTCCCAAAGCGCTATATACATTCAATGCAATGCCAATTAGAATCCCAATGTCACTCCTTATAGAAATAGAAAAGGCAATCATGAAATTCATTTGGAAGAATAAGAGACCCAGGATAGCCAAAGCAATCCTTAGCAAGAAGAATGAAGCAGGAGGCATCACAATACCTGACTTCAGATTATACTACAAAGCTATAGTAACAAAAACAGCATGGTACTGGCATCAAAATAGACATGGAGACCAATGGTATAGAATAGAAGACACAGAGACAAACCCACTTACATACAGTTACCTTATACTAGATAAAGGAGCCAAACACATACACTGGAGAAAAGACAGCCTCTTCAACAAATGGTGCTGGGAGAACTGGAAATCCATATGCAGCAAATAAAACTAAATCCCTATCTCTCACCATGCACAAAATTCAACTCAAAGTGGATCAAGGACCTGGTAATCAGACCAGAGACCCAACACCTAATAGAAGAAAAAATAGGCCCAAATCATGTCATCATGTCGGATTAGGACCATACTTCCTTAACAAGACTCCTATAGCACAAGAAGTAAAATCAAGAATCAACAAATGGGACAGATTCAAACTAAAAAGCTTCTTCTCAGCAAAAGAAATAATCAATGAAGTGAACAGAGAGCTGACATTCTGGGAACAAATCTTTGCCACACACATCTGATAGAGCACTCATCTCCAGGATATATAAAGAACTCAAAAAACTTAATACCAAAAAAACTAACGACCCAATCAATAAATGGGCCAAAGAGCTGAACACAAACTTCACAGAAGAAGATATACAATCCATCAACAGACATATGAAAAAATGTTCAACATCTCTAGCAATCAGAAAAATGCAAATCAAAACTACCCTAAGATTCCATCTCATGCCAGTCAGAATGGCAATTATCAAGAATACAAACAACAATAAGTGTTGGCGAGGTTGTGGGGAAAAAGGCACACTCTTACATTGCTGGTGGAACTGCAAATTGGTACAACCAATCTGGAAAGCAGTATGGAGATTCCTTAGAAAACTTGGAATGGAACCACCATTTGAGTCTGCTATCCCACTTCTAGGTCTATACCCAAAAGACTTAAAAACAGCATACTACAATGATGCAGCCACTTCAATCTTTATAGCAGCTCAATTCACAATAGCTAAACTGTGGAACCAACCTAGATGCCCTTCAATAGATGACTGGATAAAGAAACTGTGGTACATATACACAATGGAATATTACTCAGCAATAAGAGAGAATAAAATTATGGCATTTGCAGGTAAATGGATGGAGTTGGAGAATATCATGCTAAGTGAAGTAAGCCAATCTCAGAAAACCACATGCTGAATGTACTCATTGATAAGTGGATGCTGATCCATAATGAGGGGAAGGACATGGGAACAATGGTGGATCTCTCTTCACAGGGGTCTAAGGGGGGAGGGGGCATGGGGACAGCAAGGGTGGTGGAATATGATGGACATCATAGCCCTAACTTTATGTATGACTGCATATATGTTGTGATTCTATACAACTTACAACTAGAGAATTGATATGTTATCCTCTATCTATGTACAATGAATTATTTACACTGTTAACATGTAAGCCTAAATAAAATAAAATTAAATTAAAAAGATTGGGCAAATAGCAGAGGGGGAAAGAGCAATAGGAAAAAAAACAAGAGAAAGGGGAGAGATAGAGGGAAGAAGCTGTAAAAGGATAATTTATACCAAGGTAGAAAAGAAAGCAAAATGGATGGGTGTTATTTGAAATTTTAGCAGATAGTGCCAGGGGTGAGTAGGAGATAAGAGAGGCAGGTATAAATTAGAACTAGAAAAACAAAGATAGGAAGTTTGACTCCAATTAATACTTTAAACCATTAGATGAAATACAATCAAATGGGTTGAAGGTACAAAGTTGACAACTGGGTTAACAATTTTTGTTCAAATTAAGGAGTTATTTATATGATCAAATTTGACATTAGAGTTGCTTATAGTATACCATGTTCAAGTTAAAAAAAATTCTTGTTGAATCTTGGTTTGGATTTTGTTGGGATTTGAACATTGCGCAAATGTCCATCATTCTTAGGCCATGGATCTCTCCTGAGTTGCTATGATCATCCTACCAGCAGCTTCTGGTTTGTCAGTTCTAGGGCTGGCAGCTGACTCCTCAGTTAACGCAGTGTTTCTATTGTGTATAGTGGTTCAGGATGTAGGCTCGGGAGTGTTCCTGTGATTGCCTGTTCTCCTCCATCGGTTCCTTTTCATAGTATTGGAGGTCCTGGTGGCTGTCTGGGGACACAGTAATGCTGGCTGTGGGTCTTCCACAGGTGATCTGTTGTGCAAAGTATTCCTGCGGCTTACATATCTCTCTGAGATATGTTAATGAAGGACTCCAATGGTTCACCTGTACTCTAGTTTCCACTGCCCCAGGTTATGAATAGTATGCCTTGATTTCCAACACAAGGAACCACAAGTATATCAAACAATGTCTTGTCACTTGCCACTTATGATCGTGCTGTTATCAGCCCCTATCTGCTGCTGAGCCTCAGGCATTTTCTGGCTGGGTATCTCTGCCACTGGATATTTAGGCAGCTTCCCTCTTGTAGGCCCTTCAATCCTGGCTGGTCCTGCAATCCAGATCCCGGGGATTTTCCCACAGTGCCTTGCCCTAGAATCAGTGATTTGGGGTCTAGTGAATCTGCCTTCCTTTGTTCAGTGCCAAAGCTTCTTCTTCATTGCCTTTGCCTGTGTTGAGTGAGTGAGCAGAGGCTACACAGTTTTTCTCCTGCCCAAGGCACAGATACTAAGCAGGGCTTGCAGCACTTCTCTGGCACTGGTCCCCTCAAACTCACTCATTTCCCCTAGTTTTCAGTGAGGAGTCAGAGGGAGGACAGTTTCTGTGATTTAGGACTAGTAGTGGTCCTTCTGTAAGTTCTTTCTGGCCAGATTTTTAAGGGGTCCCACTACAGGGAACTTCCCTCTGGCTTAGTTTGCATCTGTCTGGGCATGGGAGGACCACATGTTGATTTAAGAAGGTGACTGGTTGGTTGAGGGCTCCACAAAATGGTTGTGGACCCCCGGCTCAGCTTTCTTTTCACAATTGGTTTTAAGATGTTTGTGCTGTTTTAAGGAACCTTCTGTTACCATTGTGCTTTAAGCTTTGTCTGTCTTTCCAGCCATTTTTAGTGGGTGAACTTGAGATAATGTACACTCCCACACTCTCCCTGCTTATCCACCATTTGAGTTTGGGAGGGGTTAGGGCGCTCTGCATTTTTTTGTACTCTGGTCCCTATCTTCCAGTGTCTCCAGGTCTCAGACCATGCAATATCAAATCTTGGTATATTTATTTCATCACTCACCTTTCAATTATACTTTTCCTTTACTCTCTCCCCTCTGTGCTATAAGGAGATCCAGGACTGCTACCTGCCAAATTGTTGATGAGAGAAATAATTCAGCCTCCCCAAATTGTTGATGAGAGAAATAATTCTGACTCTAATGCTGAAAGAATGATACAACTATGCAATCATCATGAATGACTGCTAAAACTGTTAGGTGAAAGTTTGTTGGGGACTTTTATAATAAGGATCAAGCTATGTTCTTGGATAAGCAGAATTAATATTGTCAAAATGGCTAAACTACCAAAAGCATTATACAGATTCAATGCAGCCACCATCAAAATCCCAATGATATTCTTCACAGAACTAGAAAAAAACAGTCCTTAAATGCATTTGAAAGACTAAGAGACCCAGAATAGCTAAAACAATTCTGAGCAAGAAAAGCAAAACAGGAAGTATCACAATACCTGATCTCAAAATATACTAGAGAGTTGTAGTTTAAAAAAATAACCAGCATGGTATTGGCATCAAAATAAACATAAAGACCAACTAAATAGAATGAAAAGCACAGACAAGCCCACACACTTACAGCCATCTGATACTTGACAAAAATGCCAAAAACATGTTGGATAAAAGATAGCTTATTCAACAAATGGTTCCGGGAAAACTACATAGCCATATGCTGAAGAATGAAATTTCTTCCATCCATCTCACCCTACATAAAAGTTAAGTGGATTAAAAAAGGGATCAAAGATGTAGGAATTAAACCAGAAACCATACAACTACTAGAAGAAAACACAGAGTCAACACTCCTTCATACAGGCACAGGCACCAACTTCCTTATCAATACTCCTAAAGCTCAAGAAATAAAACCAAGAATCAATAAGTGGGATGCTATCAAATTAAAAATCTTCTGCACTGCAAAGTAATTGATCAATTGCATAAAGAGAGCCTACATGATGGAAGAAAATATTTGTCAGCTGCTCCTCTGACAGGGGAATAATATCCAGATTATATAAAGAACTCAAAAAAACTTTACACTCATAAAACAATCCAATTAATAAACAGGGAAAAAACTGAACAGACATTTCTCAGAAGAAGAAACACAAATGGTCAACAAATATATTTTTAAATGTTCAATATCTCTAGTAATCAGAGAAATGCAAATCAAAACAAATACTAAGATTTCATCTCACTCTAGTCAGAATGGCAATTTTCAAGAACACAAATAATAATAAATATTGGTGAGAATGTAGGGGGAAATGTACACTCCCCTTTTGTTGTTGGTGGGACTGAAAATTAGTGCAACCACTCTGGAAAGCAATATGGAAATTCCTCAAAAAAAAACTAGGAATGGTCACCATATAGCCCAGCTATCCTAATCCTTGGTTTTTATCTAAGACAACTAAAATCAGCATACTATAGTGATACAGTCACTTCAGTGTTGACAGCAGCACAATTCACAATAGCCAAATTATGAAATCAGCTTAGATGCCTATCAGTAGACGAATAGGATCAAGAAAATGTGGTATATATGCACACTGGAGTTTTACCCAACCATAAAAATGAATGCAATTATGGTATTTGCCAATATATGAGTAGAAATGGAGAACATCATGCTAAGTGAAATAAACCATACTCATAAAAGCAGGGATCAAATTAAACAAAATAAAGAAGGTGAAAGAGGGAGATTGGATATCACAAAGATATAGGGTAGATCAGTGGACTAGAAGAAGGAGACCAATCAAGAGTGAGAGAGGAGGAAGGATGAGAAAGGGGAGGAAATATGGAATTAATTTAACAAATCATGTTATATGCATATATGAATATACCACAGGGAATTTCGCCTTCATGTGTATGCAGAAAGTACAAATCAAAAATAAATAAGCAAAAGGAAGATAAGTAGAGTATAAGAAGAAGAATAGGGACAGCAAATAAGAATGGGAAAGAGGAGAGGGAAAAGGAATTGAAATCAAACTCCATGTATGTATGATTCTGTCAAAATGAACCCAGATGCTATGTGTAACTATAATGCTCTAATAAAAAGTTTATTTGAATTTTTTTAAAAAAATAGGGATCAAGCTGAAAACACCCAAAGACATTAATCCATATTTCCATTATTAAGAGTGAAACCAACTTATGGTTATGTCCATGAAGAATATGCCACAATAAATCCACCTATATTTGTATAATTACAATGTACTAATTGAAATAATAATCATAATAACAGCAATAGAAGGGAGATTAATGGAGCAGAGCAAGTGGAACAGGAGGAGAGAAGAGGGAAGAGAAAGAGAAGATTACTAGGAAATGAGATTGATCAAATTATGTTATGTGCATGTGTGAATATGGCATAATGATTCCCCCTATTATGTATAATTATAATGCAACAATACAAATTTTAAAAATAAATAAAATAAAAATGAGCAAGACAACTTGACATCATACACCTCCTGATGTGATTGATGACTAAGAAGCGCACTAGCACCCCCTCCAAAAAACAAAAACTGAACTTGAATATAACAACAACCCATTTTCAGGGAACATATGGAATAAAGAAACTAAATAACTAAATAACATTGCAGATCCGCAAGCAGCTGAACACACAGTGAGAATGGAATGATGGCACCAATGACCTGGTTTCTTCAACAAAGCAGAGTGGAAGGAAACAGAAGTTAACATTAAAGGAAAATTGAGACATAGCAATACAAATGTAGTCCTTATTTAAATCCTGCTTTTAATAAACAAAATGGAAAAGGCAACTCTGAGAAAATTTTGGAAAATATTAAATAGCCTTAAATTTTTTCTTTTTCTTTTTAGATTCTTTTATTTTTTATTTATCTTTATTTTCTTTTTCTTTTCCTTGGTTCTTTTTAGTTACAGATACTATTAGGATTCATTTTGACAAAATTATAAAAGCATGGAACATAATTTATTCTAATTCAGTCCCCAGTACTTCCCCTTTCCCTACCTTCCCTCCTCCCCATGTTCCCTTCTGTCTACTCTACTAATCTCTCTGCCATTATAGTTTGTTTTTAAATTAGTGTTCTGTGGATATACATGATGATGAGATTCTCTGTGGTATACACAGGAAAATTAGGTCAGATTTATTCCACTGTTCCTTCTTTATCCCATCGCTCCTCCCTCCCCTTCAATCCCCTTTGTCTACTCCACTGATCTTTCTTCTATTCTTTTTATCCCTCACACCTCCTATTTTGGATTAACTTCCACATATCAGAGAAAACATTCAAACTTTGAATTTTGGGGACTGGTTCATTTCACTTATCATGATAGTTCCATCCATTTACTGGCAAACACCATAATGTATACCACTTTTCCTTTATCCACTCATCTGTTGAAGGGCACTAAGTTTGGCTCCACAGCTTAGCTATTGTAAATTGTGCTGCTATAAACATTGATGAGGCTGTGTCACTGTAGTATGCCGATTTTAAATTTTTTGATATATATCAAGGAGTGGGATAGCTGGGTCATATGGTGGTTCCATTCCTAGTTTTTTGAGGATTCTTCATACTTCTTTTTTTTCTACTTAGGTATACATGATAGCAGAATGTATTTGATTCATTGTACACAAATAGAGCATAACTTTTCATTTCTCTGGTTGTACATAATATAGAACCACATCATATATGCAGTCATACATGAAGCTAGGGTAATGATCTCCATACCACTTCACAGAGTGACCTTAGATTTTAAATGGTATGAAGGAATTGGTATTATGTTTATTAGGTATAACAATAGGATTGTTATTATACTTTTAAGTTTTAATTTGTTAACAATACCTACTGAAGTATTTATAAGTAAAATGATATAAAATCTGGGATTCATTTCCAGTTATTGAGAGAAGAAAAACAATTAAAGGGATGAGAGAAGAGATCAAATAAAATTAACAAACTGCTGACAATTATTGAAGCTAAGTGATAGATATATTGTAGTTCACTATACTAATTCTCTCTACTAGCATGAATGGACATTTGAAAGGTTCCATTATAAAAAAATTTTAAACTCTTGCTTGCATTCCAGTGTGACACGTTGATTGTCAACATCCTACCCAGGACCTTCACTAATTGGTATTCCCTGCTATCTCTAAGCACTGTATGCCTCACATACTTGACACACTTACATAATGTTCTGTTCATCTTCATCCTCTTTACTCACTAAGTGTCCCAATCCACACTCCCCTCAGGCCAAGGAAATAAGGGATTGAATAAGTCCTAAAAAATAATAGACTCTATGTGCATCAGCTGGCTCCAAGGGCAAATGACATCATGAAAACATTTGATGTGAAGGATGACCTACTTGAAGGCAATATTGAGTTTACTTATTTTGGATGAGAAGTGTGTTTGTCAGGACCCTTAATGCAGGTGTTCCAAAACAATGACAATATTTAGATGTCAAAGCTAAATGAAAAAGGAGATTTTCCAAGATTCATAAACTGGATTTACAATCCCTTACTGGAGTTGCTGCTTTCTCTAAGGACCAATCATAAAAGGATCATATTAGAAATATAATATACAGACAGGGCTATGAGGGCTTTGCTGCCCTCTGGTTCTTCAGGCCTACTGAGCTTGATATGCTAATGACAGCACTACCAAATGATCCCTCAAACAACAGTTTCAATTCCTTAAAGTAACATTTGGTGCTATTAAAAAAAAAGTGACAGTTCAGCTATAAGTACTACTATGCCACTTTGAATGATAAATGTAAATTTCTGAAAAAATACTGTACAGTCATAGAAATTACTGTAGCATCAGATTTTGGGAATCTAGCAAATACCCTCAAATCCTACCTCCATCTCTTGCCCAGGTTTGTATCTCATAGACAGCCTCTTTAACTTCTCCAAGTTTCACTTTCTTTATGTACCAAGCAGATATAAAGGAGTTTATTTAGCAAGACTTTTGTAAGGATTAAAGAAAATTTACACACTTGCACATGTATTAAGTGCTCAGTAAAACACAGAGCACGAAAAAACTAGTAGCTCTCATAGTCATATAAATTAGAGTAATGAAATGTTCTATCTAATTAAAATGGGAAGCTCTAAAATGACTTTGCTCCAAAACTAGAAGAAAGGGAATTCAACGAACCATTTTAAGACTCTTTTGGACGTATAACAAAACATGAACTCTTTATGGATCATTTATCAATGCTGAATACATGTCTCCTTGATGTGGTGGGAACGGATACCTAACCCAACAAACAAAAAGCATAATGCATTACTCAAAATGCTTTGGGCGTAGAGAACAATCAGTTGGTCAATGGAAATTTCAGCCATTTCCCACCATCACTTTATGAAATATCCACTGGTCCACTTGCAACGTCACCCGGCTTCCCATCAGTTCCTCCCCAGCCTGGTGTGAAGTTCCCATGGCAATGATTCCCATCCACTTCCTCACTTCCTGGTGTGAAGTTCCCATGGCAATGGTTCCCATGGCAATGGTTCCCATCCACTTCCTCACCTCTGAAGTACATTTACCTTTTTTTTGTGTCATGTAAACACTTGAGTGTCTGTTATTTTAATTGTCATATTTTTCACAGATTGAAATACAAAATCAGAATATTCAAATTTCAAACTGTTTTACTGTCATTGAGATAGAACTTTAAACATTTTTTCCTATTTCAATATTATTTGTGAAACTTTAAAACTACTCTTAATAAATAGGCAGAGAGCTTTTTGGAAAAAAAGATTCACTTTTTAAATTTCATTTTAGCTATTTATAAAAACTTTTAAATGGTACATATTAATGGGCTACCATGTGATGTTTCAATACATATATGTGTTGTGCAATGTTCCAACCAGGTTAAATATATTTATTTCCTCAGTCATTTTTATAATTAAAATACTTTCATTCATAATACTTTCTCTCAGATTCTTTTTTGAAATGTACAAGACATAATTGTTATCCATAGTCATCATACTGTGCAATAGCACACCAGATCTTCTTAATCCTATCTAATTGTAACAGTGCACATTGATCAACCTGTCCTTATCTTTCCCTCATTCCTACTCTGTTCAGTCTTTGGGAACCATCACTTTCAACTACAATATCAACTTTTTTTAGTACTTGCCTTTCTCTACCTGGTTTATTTCACTTAACATAATAATCTCTAGTGCCATCCATATTGTTGCAAATGACAGGATTTCATTCTTTTTATGACTAATAGTATTCCACCTTCTATATTTGTGTACATTTTCTTTATCCATTCATCAGATGATAGAGACTTAGGCTGTTTCCATTTCTTGTCTATCATGAATAAACATAGGAGTGCAGAGTTCTGCTCCAGAATTCCTGTGGACTGGCGGGAGCTGCAGAGGTCCCAGATCAGCCCTCAGGAAACTCCATGGGTGTCTAGCCAACGGGAGACCAGGGACTGCTAGCCACTAGCCACTAGGGAGCCCAAATTCAGGGCAAGAGTTGCTCCAGAGACAACAGCTCAAGCCAGCCCCGCCCAAGGGCAGCTTGGGTCCGCCCAAGTTCCGCTCCAGAGTTCCTGTGGTCAAGTGAGACAGAAGGCCCAAAACCACCCTTAAGGAATGCTAGGGGTGCCCAGTTGAAGGGAGACCAGAGCCTGCTAGCCTCTAGCGCCAGGGGAGCCCACACTCACTGTAAGGGTCACATACAGACTCTCCTGCTTGTGACCCTGCCAAAGTGAGACCTGGACCTGCCTCCAATTCCTGTTCACCAGCAGGAGTACAAGAGAAGGACAACACAGCCCTCAGGGACCGCCTCAGGAGCCCAGCCAAGCCCACTCCCACTGACCTCTAAAGGCATATCCACTGCCTCTGCCACCAACTTTAGTGGCACTAGTGCCCATCTGGGGACACTGGGGGAACAGAAGTAGCTCCAAGATGAGACACAGGTAATCTGGAATGTCAATACAAGATTATAGGATAGAAGCTACAATACCTCGAATTGGTATTTCAAGAAAGGAAGACACACAATCAACATGAGAAAACAAGAGAAGAAAGCACCCCAAATAAACCTGGATACCACTGTAACAGAATCCATTGACAGCACAGTTGTTGAAATGTCAGAGAAAGGATTCAGAATGAACATAATTAAAATGATCAGCGAACTAAAGAAGAACATAAGTGAACAATTACAGGCAAAAATTGATCAATCCAACAAAGAAATAGGTGAGCAAATGAAGGCAACCATCGATCACTCGAACAAAGAGATAAGAGAGCAATTACAAGTAGCAAAAGATTACTTTAAGAAAGAGCTAGAGATCATGGGAAAAAAAACCAATCATAAATACTTGAAGTGAAGGAAACAATAAACCAAATAAAAAACTCAATAGAAAGCATCACCAGTAGACTAGATGACCTGGAAGACAGAACCTCAGATAATGAAGACAAGATATACAATCTTGAAAATAAACTTGACCATACAGTGAAGATGGTAAAAAATCATGAACAGAACATACAAGAAATATGGGACAGCATCAAAAGACCAAATCTAAGATTTATTGGGATAGAAGAAGGTGCAGAATTTCAAACCAAAGGAATGCACAATCTCTGCAA
>PVHX01035304.1:0-11632 GCA_004024805.1 Geosciurus inauris
ACTCAGGGGTACAAGACCACTGAGCTACATCCCCAGCCCTATTTTGTGTTTTATTTAGAGATAGGGTCTTACTGAGTTACTTAGCGCCTCGCTGTTGCTGAGGCTGGCTTTGAACTGGTGATTCTCCTGTCTCAGCCTCCCAAAGTGCTGGGATTACAAGTGTGCGCCACTGCGCCTGGTTTATTGTTTGTGTTCTTAATGACTATCATTCTGACTGGAGTGAGATGAAATCTCAGGGTAATTTTTAATTTCAGTTCCCTAATTGCTAATGATTTTGAACATTTTTTCATATATTTCACATACATTTTGTAATAAACTTGTTTTTGTCTATGCTGGGAGTTCAATAGGAATTGCATTAGACCTATAATTAATTTCGGGAGAACTGACATCTTTACTTTGTTGAGTCTTCCAATCCATGAACATAGTAAAATGATGTCTCTTCTTTTATTTAGGTCTATGAGTTCTATTATAAGCATTTGTGTGTGTGTGTGTGTGTGTGTGTGTGTGTGTGTGTGCGTGTGGTTCTGGGGACTGAACCCAGGATCTCTCATATGTTAAGCAAATGCTCTACCACTGAGCTATGTCCCCAGCTGTTGTGTGTGTGTGGTTTTTTTTAAATTTTAAAACAGGTTCTCACTAAATTACCAAGGATGGTCTCGAATTTCCAATCCTCCTTCCTCAGCCTCCTGATTAGCTGAGATTACAGGTGTATACCACCACAACCAGCTTCATCACCATTTCATAATTTCTAGCATACAAATCCTGTACACAGGATGGGAATGGTCACACACTCCTGTAATCCCAGCAACTCTGGAGTCTGAGGCAAGAGGATTGCAAGTTTAAGGCCAGCCTTAGCAATTTTGAGACCCTGTCTCAAAAAATTCAGATAAAAAGAGCTGGGCCTGAGCATGTAATTCAGTGGTAGTGCACCCCTGGGTTTAATACCTAGTACCCCCCACACACAATCTTGTACACATTTTAGGAAGTGTATACCTGAGTATTTCATTTTCCTTGGAATGATTATGTTTAACATTGGGTTTAATATTAGGTTTCTATGTGTTTATTGTTAGTATATAGAAATGTGGGGTTTTTGTTTGTTTTGGTTTAGCTTTTTTGTAGATTGCGTGATTCTCTTCTTTTCTTCTTCTTTTTTTTTTTTGGTACCGGGGGTTGAACTCAGGGGTACAAGACTACTGAGCCACATCCCCAGCCCTATTTTGTGTTTATTTAGAGAAAGGGTCTCACTGAGTTGCTTAGCGCCTCGCCATTGCTGAGGCTGGCTTTGAACTTGTGATTTTCCTGTCTCATCCTCCCAAAGTGCTGGGATTACCAGCGTGCACCACCGCCCCTGGCTTCTTTGTGATTTTTTGTGATAGGTGACTGACTATTTCATCCATAAAATGGTGGGGAGATAGATGCTCTTTATTAAGTTGAAAAATTCTCCTCTGTTTCTGGCTTTTATGGGTTTTTTAAATAAATGGATGTTGTATTTTTGTCTATTTCTTTTTCTGTTATTATTGATATGTTCATATTATTTTCTTCTTTATCTTGTTGACTTGGTGAGTTATATCAATATTTATTTATTTATTTATTGGTACTGGGGATTGAATCTATGGGAACTTAACCACTGAGCCTCATCTCCAGCCCTTTTTAATATTTTATTTAGATACAGGGTTTCACTGAGTTTCTTAGCACTTCACTAAGTTGCTGAGGCTGGCTTTGTACTCAGAATTCTCTCACCTGAGTCTCCCGAGCTGCTAGGATTATAGGCATGAGCCACCATGCCTGGCTGATGTATTATCTTACTTTGAACCAACTTTGCATACCTGAAAAATGTTCCACTGGGTCATGGTGTCTAAATTTTTTTCATACATGGCTAGTATAAGTTTATATTTGAGCAGAACTAGAGGACGTCTTTAAAAATTTTTTAATTGTCAAAGTACCTTTATTTTATTTATTTATATGCAGTGCTGAGAATCAAACCCAGTGCCTCACACATACCAGGCAAGTGCTCTACCACTGAGCCACAACCCCAGCCCCCCTAGAGGACTTTTTAATTTTTTTTTTACATTTTTTGTGTTTGTTTTAATTCTCCAATTTTGACTTCTTTCTTCCTTCTTTCCTTTTTTCTTTCTTTCCTTCCTTCCTTTATCCCCTTAGACTCTGGTCTTGACATCTTACTTTTTGATTATTGTGCCTCTCTCACTTCAATTTTCTTATTCTAGTCTACTTCTACCCTAGTAAAGTTTAACAATGCCTCTCCAGGAAAAAATAAATAAAAAAGCTCTGATTTGTAGCATTTGCTGATTTCTCTGATGTAAATATTCCCATCATAATTAATTTCAAGCTAACATGATATGAATTATCTTGCAAACTTCCTAACCTTTTCACAATTGTCTTTCTTGGGAGCTGGTAGGAGCCAGCTCTAGAAAATCATTGGCACAGTAAAATTTTTGTACTATCCAAATTTGACCAGATCAGGTCCCTGATTAAAACTTTTGAATGCTTCTCCTTTACCCACAGGATAAAAAATGTTCTGGACTGGTGTGGGCTGGGGGTGTAGCCTATTGGTAGAGTACTTACTTAGCTTAGCCCTGGGTTCCATCCCCAGAAATGAAAAAAGGGGGGGTACAACTGAAATTCTTTAGTCTAGTATTCCCATTTCTTTGTGAGTTAGCTACACAGATTTCATCTGCCTTATCTCTCAACCTGCCATCCTAATGTCCCATTCATTTTCTTTTTAAAATTTTTAGTTGTACATGGACACAATACCTTTATTTTATTTATGTGGTGCTGAGGATTGAACCCAGTGCATGCCAGGCAAGCACTCTACCACTGAGCCACAACCACAGCTCTCCATTAATTTTCTTTTTAAATATTTTGTTTAGTTGTAGATGAACACAATATCTTATTTTTTTAAATTTATTTTATGTGGTGCTGAGGATCGAACCCAGTGCCTCTCGTATGCGAGGCAAGCGCTCAACCGCTGAGCCATAACCCCAGCCCCCTCCCCATTAATTTTCAATGGTTCAACATTCTTTAAGTTGTTTTCACACATTTAGATCTTTTCTATTGCTTCTCTCTGCAGCTGGTGAGGAACTATTTGTTTTTCCAGATTTAGCCGATGCCCTCAGGTAGAATTAGACGTCTGTGTTGATAGCCACTGAGGCCACTATCTTAGCACCTGTAACTCCTTGTCACATCTGTTCTTTTATCTTCCTTTCTCAGCTACCAACCCTTTAAGCTACTTGAGAATGGACAGAGTCTCATTATTTATCTCCCTAATGCCTCAGAGCACGGCCTGGTCTATAGATACCATTTAATAAATAGTTATTAGAGAAAAATAGATTTGGACTAGTCTTGAGGAGGAGTTAAGAGCTGGCTAGACCATCAAGAGGGAATTGTAGGTGAGAGAACAACGTGTACAAATATACAAAGATATAAGCTCCTTAGAAGGCAAAGTGTGCATGTGCTCCTGGGAAGTTTTAAAAATCTGCCTTTGATTAAATAGATGAAAAGGCTAATAGTGAACCTATTACATTGTGGACTTCAATTATGATTAATGGCAAAAAGCACAATGATGCTTTTCACTCCCTACTCCTGGGTTCATTTGCCAAAGGTACAAGAAGCATGCTGCTCTCTGCTTAGTCAAAGTACAAATTTCCCTCTCCTTCTTGCTTTTTTTTTTAAATCAATGAACCTTGGGGCTGGGGTGGTAGCTCAGTGGTAGAGTGCTTGCCTAGCATGTGTGAGGCACTGGGTTCAGTCCTCAGCACTGCGTATAAATTAATAAAATAAAGGTCCTTGACAACTAAAAATTTTAAAGAAAATGAAAGAAAAATGAATGATCCAAGAAGAAAGAAGAAAAAAAAAAAGGAAAAATCAAACAGAAAATAGAAAAACCAAAAATAAATAAATAAAAAAGAAAATCAATGATCCCCCCAAGATTCCTTTTATTTTTTGGCAGTGGTGGGAGTTGAACTCAGTGCTAAGCAAGCATTCTACCACTAAACAACACCCCCAAACCCCTTCCCAAGATTTCTTAGCATAGATGATGAGAAGTGGAAAGATTTAGGATATATATTGAAAAGGAGCTGGAAAGACTTGATGATGGATTTGACATAGAGTGCAAAGGAAACTGAGGTATCAAAGATGACTCTGAAGCTGTTGACATGAACAACTGGAAGGATGGAGTTGCCACTAACCCAGATGAATAAGACTGCAATTTAGTGAGGCTCTAAGCAATTTAGTCACAATCTGTCTCAAAATGAAAAGGGAGGTGCGGCTTACTAAATTGCTGAGGCTGACCTCAAACTTGTGATCCTTCTGCCTCAGCCTCATGAGTCGCTGGGATTACAGGCATGAGCCACTGTACCTGGATTATTCATTCATTCATTTATTCATTTATTTTTGGTATCAGGAATTGAATCCAGGGACGTTTAACCACTGAGCTACCTCACCAGCCCTTTTTATGTTTTATTTTGAGACAAGGTCTTGCTAAATTGCCCAGGACCTCACTAAGAGGCTGAGACTGGCTTTGAACTTGCCATCCTCCTGCTTCAGCCTCCTGAGCTGCTGGGATTACAGGCATGGGACACAATGTCTGGCTATTTATTTTTGAAACAAGTTCTCAGCAAATTGCTCAGATTGATCTTGAACTTGCAATATTCCTGCCTCAGTCTCCAAAGTGGCAGGTATTGCAGGAGTGCACCACCACATCTGGTTTACTAAAAGTTTTCACATCAAGGGGTTAGTAACCAGAGATTTGGCAGCAAACAACAATATGACAATTGATTGTGCACAAGTAAAAAAGGTGAATTTTTGGGCTGGGGCTGTAGCGCAGTGGTAGAGCGCTTGCCTAGCATGCGTGAGGCACTGGGTTCGATCCTCAGCACCACGTATAAATAATAAATGAATAAAATAAAGATCCATCAATATCTAAAAAATATTTAAAAAAAAAAAAAGGTGAATTTTGAGATTTATGCTATATCACATACAAAGTCCAACCTCTGGCTTATTAATAATTTACAAATAAAGGCAACATTTTGAAAGAGAAATAAAAATGATCTGGAAGCAGTGACACGCATCTGTAATCCAAGTCATTTGGGAGGCTGAGGCAGGAGGATTGTAAGTTCAAGGCCAGCCTCAACAACTTGGCAAGACCCTATGTCAAAATAAAGTAAAAAGTGCTGAGGAATTTGGGCATGGTGGTGCACACCTGTAATCCCAGTGGTTCAGAAGGCTGAGGCAAGAAGATCACAAGTTCAAAGCCAGCCTCAGTTACAGCAAGGCAGTAAGCAACTCAGTGAGATCTTGTCTCTAAATAAAATACAAAATAGGACTGGGGATGTAGCTTAGGGGTAAAGCAACCCTGGGTCAAAGGAAGGAGAAAAGAAAAGAAAAGAAAAGGAAGGAAGGAAGGAAGGAAGGAAGAAAGGAAGGAAGGAAGGAAGAGAGTGAGGGAGGGAAGGAGGGAAGAAAGAAAGGAAAGGAAGAGAGAGAGAGAAGGAAGAAAGGAAGGAAGGAAGGAAGGAAGGAAGGGAGGGAGGAACAACCCCTGACATTCAGAAGCTAGCTAGGCTATGTTATTCTCCCATTTAGATGTAAACAATCTCACAAAATGCCAACTTCAAACAAGTTTACTCTGAGACCCTGATAAAATGAGACGAAGCAAGGTCACTTTATAATTTTGTCTAAGCATGACACCACCCACAAAATACCAAACATCCCCTTTCTTGGCCAAATAAGTGACTGCTACTTCTTTACCAATTGCGGTCTATCCTCATGATATTCCTCCTTCTTATTGACAAGATTTATTGAAATATTCTATCTAGAATTGTCCCCCACTCTCTGCTAGTATTCAATCTAAACCAAACAACCACTTTCTTAGACACTGCAAACCAACAAACTAAAATCCAATAGGAGGTTATTTCTGACAGGCTCTTACTGACACTCTCCTTCATTCCTCGTGGTGTGTATTGTCCCCTTGCTGCAATGAATAAAAAACCGAACTTGTTCAATTACACCTGTTACTGGTAAACACGGGCTGGAATATCTTGACAAATTTAAAATATTTATTTATTTTTTTATTTTGGGGGACTGGGGATTGAACTCAAGGGCACTTTAACACTGAGCTACATCTCCCAGTCCTTTTTTCTTTTTCTACTTTGAGACAGTCTCACTAAGTTGCTGAGGCTCTCTCTAAACTGCTGAGATTGGCCTGAGGCATCTATCTAGAACATCCTCTCTCTCTCTCTCTCACATTTCTTTCTCTTGATTGCTCACCCCAGAAGAAGTTGATTATTATGTCATAAGGCAAATCTATGGATAAATATTCATGACAAGACACCAAAGTCATTAGCTACCATGTAAGCAAGTTTGTAATTGGATCTTCCATCATTCAGGCATTCAGATAAGACCCCAGCCTCAACCAACACCTTAACTGCAATCACATGACAGACTCTGAATCAGAAGCTAAACAATATTTGGAATGCTGACCCACAGACACTGTGAAATAAAAGTTTATTGTCTTGGGTCTGGGAGCACAGCTCAGTGGTAGAGCATTGCCTAACATGTGAGGCCTGTGTAAGGGCCTGGGTTCCATCTCCATCACTGCCCCTCCCAAAAGAAGTTTGTTATCTTAAACCACTAAATATTTGGGTCATTTGTTACTTTTTGTTAAATATCTAATATAGACCATGCTATCATTAACAATTTTGGTTCATTAAAAGACATGTAATTACCAGCGACTCAGTAGGCTGAGGGAAGAGGATCACAAGTTTGAGGCCAACCTCGGCAACTTAGTGAGACCCTGTCTCAAAATAAAAAATGCAAAGGGCTGGGGATGTGGTTCAATGGTTAAGTGCCCCTGGGTTAAATCATCCCTGCTACCAAAAAAAATGTCATGTAATTAAAGTGAAATCATAAAGCTCTAATCTGGGAGATAATATTTGCAATACACATAGTTGACAAAAGGACTGATATCCAATATATAAATCAAGAACTCTCACAAATCAAAATGGAAAGAAATTACTGAACAGAAAACTGTCAAAGGATAAAAAGAGGCATTTCACAGAGTAGAAAATGTAAACATCATATAAACATATGAAAAGATATCAACTGCATTGGTAATCAGAACTATGGAAAATAAGACCTAATGAGGTACTAATTTTTTACTCATTAGAATGCCTAAGGCTTGGAAGTCTGCTGGTGCAAAAGGATAGAAAGCAGATTATTTAAATACTGCTGGTGGTAATGTAAATTAGAACAAACTTCAGAAACATTTTGATATTATTTAACTAATAAAGTTGGTCATACCTATATTCTTAACACAGCTATTCCAATCTAAGGTATAGTTCTAGAAAATGTCTTTCATTTGTGCCCTATGAGACATGTTCATAAAAACAGTATTTGTGATATTAAAAATGGAAGCAATGCAAATATCCACTGAGAGAAAAATAAATTGTTATATGTGCACAGTGGAGTACTATATGTCTTTAAAAAGGAATGGACTACAGTTCCATATCACAAAATGGATGAATCTTAGAAACATAATAAGAGTAAGATGCAAAAGACTACATTAATGAGTAATACATACCTATATTCCCAGCAAGTCTGGAAGCTAAGGCAAGAGAATCACAAGTTTGAGGCAGGCCTCAACACATTAGGCCCTATCCCAAAATACAAAATAAAAAGGACTAGGGCTGTAGCACAGTGACAGAGTGCCCCTGGGATTAGAGCTATGAGCCACTATGCCCAGGGGCAATATAACTTTTTTTTTTTGTGGTGTGGACTGAACACAGGGGCACTTTACCACTGAGCTACATCCCCAGCCCTTTTTATTTTATTATTTTTTAAACTTTGAGACAAGTTTTTTTTTTCTAAATTGCTTAGGGCTTTACTAAGTTGCTGAGGCTGGCCACAATCTTGCCATCCTCCTGTCTCAGCCTCCCCAGTTGCTCGAATTACAGGCATGTACCACCATGCCCAGTGGCAACATAACTTAAAAAATGATAAACATAAAATTCAAATTAGTGTTCAGCTATGTAGGAAGTAGTAGACAGGCTAGGGGGGATCTTTCAAGCAAATGAAAGTTAATGAATGGCCATACTACCCAAAGCACTATACAGATTCAATGCAATCCCAATTAAAATCCCAGAGTCCTTTCTTATAGAAATAGAAAAGGCAATCATGAAATTCATTTGGAAAAATAAGAGACCCAGAATAGCCAAAGCCATCCTGAGCAAGAAGAGCGAAGCAGGAGGCATCACAATACCAGACCTTCAACTTTACTACAAAGCAATAGTAACAAAAACGGCATGGCACTGGCACCAAAGTAGACATGTAGACCAATGGTACAGAATAGAAGACACAGAGAGTAATTCACATAAATACAGCTATCTCATACTAGACAAAGGTTCCAAAAGCATTCATTGGAGAAAGGATAGCCTTTTCAACAAATGCTGCTGGGAAAATTGGAAATCCATATGCAGGAAAATGAAACTTAACCCCTATCTCTCACCATGCACAAAACTCGACTCAAAGTGGGTCAAAGACCTAGGAATTAGACCAGAGACCCTGCGTCTTATTGAGGAGAAAGTAGGCCCAAATCTTCATCACATTGGATTAGGCCTCGAATTCCTTAACAAGACTCCAAAAGCACAAGAAATAAAACCAAGAATCAATAAATGGGATGGACTTAAACTAAAAAGCTTCTTCTCAGCAAAAGAAACTATCAATAAGGTGAACAGAGAGCCTACATTCTGGGAGCAAATGTCTGCCACACGTACATCAGATAGAGCACTGATCTTCAGGATATATAAAGAACTCAAAAAACTTAACACCAAAAAAACAAACCCAATCAATAAATGGGCTAAGGAGCTGAATAGAAACCTATCAGAAGAAGATATACAATCAATAAATATATATATGAAGAAATGTTCATCATCTCTAGCCATTAGAGAAATGCAAATCAAAACTGTGCTCAGATTTCATCTCACCCCAGTCAGAATGGCAGCTATCCAAAATACCAGCAACAATAAGTGCTGGCGAGGATGTGGTGAAAAAGGTACACTCAAACATTGCTGGTGGGACTGCAAATTGGTGCAACCAATCTGGAAAGCAGTTTGGAGATTTCTTAAAAAACTTGGAATGGAACCATCATTCGATCCAGCTATCCCACTCCTTGGCCTATACCCTAAAGATTTAAAAACAGCACACTACAGTAAAGCAGTCACTTAATTGTTTATAGCAGCACAATTCACAATTGCAAAACTATGGAAGCAACCCAGATGCCCTTCAGTAGATGAATGGATAAAGAAACTGTGGTACATATACACAATGGAATATTATTCAGCAATAAAAGAGAATAAAATTATGACATTTGCAGGCAAATGGATGGAATTGGAGAAAATTATGCTTAGTGAAGTAAGCCAATCCCAAAAAACCAAATGCCGAATGTTCTCTCTGATTAGTGGATGATGATACTTAAGGGGGGTGGGAATGGGGAACTATGGATGCAGTAGGGGGGAGGGGGGAAGAAGGAAAGGGAAATGGGTATAGTAATGATGGTTGATTGAGATTGTCATCACTACGCTTGGTGCATGTATGAAGATACAAATGGTGTGACTCTATCTGGTTCGCAACCAGAGAAATGGGAAAATTGAGTTATATATATGTACTATGACTTGAAACGCATTTAAATAAAATAATTAAATTTAAAACAACTCATCTCAAAGTAGGACACAATCTAAGTTTAAAAAAAAGAAAGTTAATGGTAATGTTCTGGTTTTAAAATTTGGCTGTAGGATCATGGGGTTTTATTTTATTATTATGCTTTATAACTCAAATATAACTTAGAAACATTTTGTATGTATCAAATATTACTTGATTATAAAATTTAAACTTTTTAAACTTTTCATTTATTTTTTTATTTTAATTTTTAAAATTTGCTCTAATTAGTCATAGATGATAGTAGAATGCATTTTGCCATATCATACACAAATGGAGTATAACTTCTCATTCCTCCAAGTGTACATGATGTAGAATCCCACCAGTTGTATAGTTATATATGTACATAGGGTAATAATGTCTGATTCATTATACTGGCCTTCCTATCCCATACTTCCTCCCCTCCCTTCACTCCCTTCTGCCTAGTCCAAAGTACCTCTATTCTTCCCTAGCCCCCCCCTTATTTTAAATTTTAAAAATATAGGGGTCTGGGATGGTAGTTCAGTGGTATAACACTTGCCTAGAATTTATGAAGCCCTGGGTTGGATCCATACAGCCACACACACACAAAAAAAAATAGGAGTACTTTTAACTTTTTTATTATGGAAATTAAGATGATTTTTTACATCTAAGGAAAGCAATTAAATTCACTTTGTTTTAATGGAAAGGAAAAATACAGGAGGAAGAAATGTTTGATGAGCTCCTTAGAGGATCAAGAGAAGGAGTACAATTCAGGGAAAAAGGAAAAAAAAACCTTCCATTTTAAACCATGTTATTATTTTAATCCTAGATCATTCAGGAAGCTATGCTGGATAAAACTAGAATTTATTAAGAAGATTATACTTTCACCTGCAGTTCACATCAAGTAATTTCCATCAATGTTCCCTGTCCACATCTTTAGTTTTTAATGCTCCCTTTTCTCAATTCAACCTCAAACTTCAGAAACTTCCATATAAAGAAATAGATACACCTGCTTAAGCTGGGGCCGCAGGTGTGGGGAGTTTCAATCACAGTTATACTCCTGTTTTGGGGTCTTATTCAATGCCAAAACTTCAGAAGGTGGTAAGGGGGATCATTTGTATTCATAGGTTATTACTGAAGGATATTGTTCACTTGGCATCTTTAAATTGGCAGACTTTCTGTGACTTCTCTATCAAACTCGAACACAGAGATCTCTTATAGTATTTGTCAACTATAGGCCTTGCATTCTTGTCTCCCAGATTCATTAAGCAACTATCACTCTCTTAGGTCTTACCAGGAGGCTATGGGAAGCAAGACCTGGTCCAAGCTTACTTCTTTCCCACCCTGCAACCAAAAGGAAATCTCTGTTTTGTTTTGTTTTGCCTTAGCAGTGCTATGGATCAAACCAAGTGCCTCCAGAATGCAAGGAGAGCATTCTACCACTGAGCTACATCCCCAGGATTTTTTTTCTCATTGTGGCTTTAATTTTCTTAAAATTTATTTTTTCTAATTGGGTATACATGACAAGAGAATGCATTTTGATTCATTGTACACAAATGGAGCACAACATTTCATTTCTCTGGTTGTACACAATATAGAGTTACACTATATGTGCAGTCATACATGTACCTAGGGCATTGTTCATCTCATTCCACCATCTTTCCTGCCCCCATGTCCCATCCCCTCCCTTCCATCCCCTTTGACCAAAGTTTCTCCATTCTTCCCATGACCCATTCCCCATTATGGATCAGCATCCACTTATCAGAGAGAACATTGGCCTTTGTTTTTTGAGACTGGCTTAATTTGCTTAGCATGATACTCTCCAACTCCATCCATTTACCTGCAAATGCCATAATTTTATTCTCTTTTAATGCTAAGTAATATTCCATTGTGTATATATACCACAGTTTCTTTATCCATTCATCTATTGAAGGGCATCTAG
>PVHX01035305.1:0-11632 GCA_004024805.1 Geosciurus inauris
ACCAGGCAGGAACAAAGGACCTACTGAACTATCCTACTGTTTTATTGTTAAATACCTTGGGAAAGCCTCCATCTGGGTACTTGCCATGGAGCTGCCAGGCATCAAAAAAGGCTTCCAGTCAATGTAGTCCACCAGCTTCTGCAGGTCATCCTCTTCACAGACCCCGGTCCTGATGAACGTGGGCTTTACTACAGGAGAGAAGCACAGCTGTCAGTCACTGGTGCTGTCTGAGCCCCTCATGCAGGCGCTGAGCCTGAGAGGCCTATTTCTCAGTCCCTCACTCTGCTGGATCCCATGCTCTGTCTCCACCTGTCACCCACAGGAGTTGCCATACAAACACAGGGACTTTCAATCACTCTGGAGAAGGAGCCACTCTGCACTGAATCCTGTGCTGCTTACTCATTACAGCACCCTGGAAATGCTGCCCTCGGTGCTCCATGCCCACCCCAGGTAAAAGAAGGATTTGGATCAATTTTCACTTATACAAGTGAAGACAACAGAAAATAAAGACAACTAGGGGTGGGGTGCAGCTCAGTGGTAGAGGGCTTGCCTACCAGGTGCACAGCCCTCTGTTCCATCCCCAGCACCAAAAGGCAAATAATAAAGACCACTACAGAAAGGCGTACACAGGAAGTTACTTATATAAAGTCTGTAACAATTACAACCGCCAGTACTGCTTTCTAACACATATGTATAAAGTAAAAGGACATGCATAGAAACGAAATCTCAAATTCAGCATTGTGGTTATTTCTTCAGGGGAGGCAGGGATACACAGGACACTGTGTCCTACTCATGAAGGACAGTTCCTACTTGTAAACACCCATTATGTCAGTTTGTTTGGTTACAAGATATACAGTCCCTTTAGGGATTATGTGACTACTACTCTCACTCTCCTGATTACAGTGGCCTCTTCCCAGGGATGACCCTCTGCTGCAAAGTCATGAAGATAGGGTTACTCTTGACCAAGCTGGTCACCCAAGTGGTCAAGAGTTACTCTAGCCAGGTGCAGTGGTGCAAGCCTGTAATCCCAGCACTTAGGGAGGCTGAGACAGTAGAATCGCGAGTTCAAAGCCAGCCTCAGCAACAGTGAGGCGCTAAGCAACTCGGTGAGTCCCCGTCTCTACATAAAACACAAAATAGGCCTAGTGGTTGAGTGCCCCTGAGTTCAATCTCCAGTACCAAAAAAAAAAAAAAAAAAAAGAGTTGCTCTAGCCTCTATACCCAAACCCTTGAGAGAAACCTTCCTTTCTTCCTGCATCTTCCGAAATACTTGGTTGTCCTCAAAACAATTCTGACAGCCCTACATCTTCGCTAGTGGGTCAGAGCCTTGTACACTGGCCCCTGGAGTACATCCCCACTGCTGTCAGGCACGGTGGGCCCTCCTAGGACTATTTCTATCAAAGCATGTTTTGGATTCTTGACTTGGTCAAGGCAGACCTGCCCTAGAGCTATTAGCCCAGCTGACAGTGAAAGACAAAAGGCACAAAGTCACAGCATGAGCTACACAGGGATCCATGTTTGCTCTAAGGTTTTTACATGTCTTACTTTAGCCTCACAGCACTTTCACAAAGTAACCCCCTTTCTATAGATTGGAAACTGTCAGACATGGAAGTAGGACACTCAGAGTCCCTCAGAGAAACTGAGCCAGAAGCCCAGTGGGCATGAGAACACCCCTCCTCCCAATCTGGCATTCTTTCCACAAAACCACACTGAACTCAGCAGGAATGAAATTAGAACCAAGCACACCTATATTTCCAATTTAATCCTCTCAACTCTGCTGGGCACAGCACGAGTAGAACACAGATGTTGTGAGCACTGAAAGCTGATTTGGGATACTGCTTTGGAAATATGAATTCAATTCCATTAACATAACCCCTGCTCACTCTGTGTTTAGCCTTTGCAGCTCATGCCTCTGAGCCTGTCAAAATATCTTACACATTCTATTCCCTTGTGAACACCTATGAGAGCAAGACAGGTAGCTAGAAATAAAAAGGGAAGAAACCAAATGAAAGAAATAAAAAGAAAGGGAAGCATCCAAACAGAGAAATATACAAGGTGAGCAAGAATTAGTGACTCCAGCTTTGCTACACTGTTTTCAAGATCTGTGAGTGCAAAGGCATTCTCTATTTCAGACATTCCACACCAGCCCTTGGGCCTGCCCAAGACACAGGTTAAGCTGAGGGAGGACCACTCAAGCATAACTCAGAGGAAGGCACAGGTCCTGCAGCTCCCTGAACACTTGGGACAAATCCAAATTGGAATTCTAGTAACCTTTCAAATTCCCTGAAATTTTGTTTATTTTCTCTTAAAATAGAGTTCACAGCCATGCTCACTACAGGACTGCCTGCAGTTCATCTCAGGACCAAGTCTAGCAGATGGCAGATTCTCTTTAAATGCTGCTTATTTACTTTCTTTTCAGTCATCAGGGCCACTTGTTTTTATGCATAACTGAGAGTCATTAGCTGCCAGTTTCATTCTGTGGCCACATAACTGCAAATATTTCTTCAGTATATTGTCAGTTATTGCACGCAGACCTGGGTGAGGTTCACTCAATCAATCAATATGGAAACAATTTTGCCTGGCTTGGCTGAAGGGTATTTCCTCCTCTGTTGGGGAAAATAATTTAGTCTAAGACTTAGTTCTTACACATCTACTATAAACACATGACCAAGAAAGTCAATAGAGAAGCTTTGCAAGAAAACAAATGCTTTTTTTTTTTGGTACTGGTGATTGAACTCAGGGGTACTCGACCACTGAGCCCCATCCCCAGCCCTATTTTGTGTTTTATGTAGAGACAGGGTCTGAGTTGCTTAGTGCCTCGCCATTGCTGAGGCTGGCTTTGAACTTATGATTCTCCTGTCTCAGCCTCCCTAAGTGCTGGGATTACAGCTACCGCAAATGGCTACAAATGCTTTTTAATGAAAATTTTGATCCTAGATAGCTTCACATTGGCACCAGAACAGGAGCAGGAAAGACTAATGAACTTCCATTAGCTATGGATACACAATTGTAAGGCTACTCTGCAGCCCCAACCGTCCAGCATGCTAGTGCCTTCAGAACCCCCAGGCCCATGGTTAACTGGCTATCATCAACCACCCAAGGGACCAGAAGGTAGAACCAAGGAACTGTCACTGTGGACAAACCTAAGGGGAAAGGAAAAAAAAGCCCACTGTGAGCCAGGCTTGCTGGAAGCTCAAAAGCCAATCCACGTCTTTTCTTCATGCGGTTTGTTAACTGATTTCACTTCCCTGACAACACCCAAATGCCACTCCCCTTACCAAAAATCCAGAAGCAAATACCCAGGAGGAAATATCCAAAGACATCAAAAGGGTACTTACAGATTCCCTGAAGCTGACAGGGCAGGACGGTTACTGACACACTTCTGCACAGCCAGGGTGGGCTCATCAGGGAAAGAGGCTCAGGAAGGTCCTGGATAATGCCTCCATTTTCTTTCCCTCCACAGCAGGGATCTGTCAGAAACTTCTTGGGGCAGTATGCAGCTCCTGTTTTCCTGCAGGTATGAGCTTATATTAATTCACTCTTGTCACTCTGGCACCTAGCACAGCACCTAACACCTATGGGGGACCCAGCATGTGTTTGCCTCAATAGATTGGGACCCATTCTAATGTTGATCCAAAAGTTATTGGGATTTTAAGACAATGAAGAACTCTTATTTGAACTGGAAAGTAGGACTTTTCTGAAAGGACCCTACGCCTTTACCTTCCTCAAATTAGGATAAAAACCACAGGATCATCCCATCACTGAAAGTCCTGTCTCTGTCATTTACCTTGAGAGACTCATAATGGTCCTAATATCTTCATATTCTTCCATGATTTCTCCAAAGTATTCATCTTTTAGATTTTCATCAAGCAGTTGAGAACACTGAAATGCAAGATACAGTCAGTAACCACAGAACTGCAAAAGATAAAACCCATGCCGTAATGGGCCACCTCCCTCAGAAAGGCTCCCCTCACTGTGCTCGCTCTCACTTGGCCAACTGTGCTCACTCCCATCAAGGTGTGCAGAACAAGGTGAGCTCACTGGACCTGGGATATCAAAACCTGCACATGCCAAAGAAAGGCCTGGTCCTGGACTCCTTCCCTGGAGATAAGCTCTAAGGCCTAGGGATATCCTGTCTGATAAGAGTGTCACTGTATACCTGGGCTTTGGGCCTTGCCACAGAGTTGATACCCACAAAGTCATTTAGGGTGAGGGCCTTGATTCAGGCTGTACCTATTTGACCTTAGGTTGAAAACTAAGCTACTAAGGCAGACACATGGGCACCCCAGGCTTATGTGACAACTCAGGGCAGCAAGGCCCGAGTAAGCATCCTGGGTGGCAAGGCTCCTTGTAAGCTGACACACATCACTAGTGGAAGAGTTAAGTGCTGTCTGCGTGACTCCCTGGGAGACACACTGAAGCTTATGCCTGTCTCTCTCTATGCCTTTTGCCTTTGCAGATTTTAAGCTCTACCTTTCTATGGCAATCACTGTGATCATGAGGGTACAGTGTTCCAGAGATCTCTGAGTCCTTCTCCTGAATCACTGAACTTAAAGGTGTTCTTAGGGATCCGGAGACCCTGGGTTCAGTACCCTCTTCAGTGCTTCAAAGATACCCAGGTCACCTCTATCACTGCACCTCCCACAGGCTTTTAGCACCTGGTCATGTGTCTACTCTCCTTCCTGGAGGTAGATTCCTTGAAAGCCAGGAGCATGTTAACCACCTCTGTGCCCCTGGTGCCTCGCTTATACCTGGAGCACACAAGGTACATCCTCATGATGTGTTCAACAAAGGAATAAGACTAACCTTCATGCTCAACTGGGGCTTTTACTGAGATATGAAAGAAAAGTTACAATCTAAGAAAATGTGAGATTACTCATTAAATTATAAAAGCAGGATAAGCTAAATATTATTTGTGATTTTGACTATCAAGCTAGTGGAAGACTAGCTTTCATCATAGCTCACATTAACATTACAAAGAGAGAAGGAACAGCTGATAGTGATTATATGAGTCGAAAAACACAGCACTGTCCCTCCCTCATTCACCAGCAGGATTTTCTAACACAGAGAAAGACAAGGAAGTTCAAGATCTTCATCTAAAATTAAACAACTTAGACTGGATGATGGATGATATGCCTCCCAGTTTTAAAGTCTGTAAACCGTGTACTTCTCTAAGTATCTCTATTAACAATCCCACCACCTGTGGGCTAATATAAAACAAAATCACTTCATTAAGAAATATAATCAGAAGAGGCCATTGTGGAAAGCCTAAAAATAGTTTCCCAAATGAAGTATTTCATTGTGTTACATGAACTCATCCCCGCAGAGTCCTCACTTAGGAAACCCAGTGAGGCAAATGAAAACAAGAGGTGATGCATACCTGAGCTCCCCAAGTACATGGAACCCATGTCTTAACAGTGCTGCATTCTGCTAGATCATACATCCCGAGACACATCTCTGGATTTCCCTAAAATCAAGAGAATTTATAATACCTTGGCACAAGTACCTGGAAGCCAGAATCTACCACTAGAGTTTGCTGGCATCTCCCATACTGCAGGGAGCCTGCTGCTCCCTGTGATTCTTCCTGCCCAGTATGCCTTGCTTAAATTTAAGAAACAAGCTCAGGTAGGCACAGTGGCACACCCCTATCATCTTAGTGACCCATAAAGGTGAGGCAGGAGGATCACAAGTTCAAGGTCAGCCTGGGCAACTTAGTGTGATCTTGTCTCAAAATAAAAAAGGGTTAGGGATGTAATTGAGTGGTAGAGTACCTATGGGTTCAATTCCTACTTCTAAGAAAGAAAGGGTGGCAGGGGTGGCAGGGGGAACAAGGGAAGGAAAGAGAAAGGAAGGGAAAAGCTCGTGGCCAATGTACTGCTAACCTAGCAATCCTTCCAACAATATTGAGGTCTATCAGATGTTTCAGGCTAACCACTGAGACATATCACAACTTTTATTTACCTACACTTCTTTTTATTTTTTATGGTAGTAGCTGCACAGAGGAAATAATTTGAAAACTTTAATACAATTTAAAAAGAACTAAACTTAAACTTGTTAAAGCATGAAGAAAAGAAAGCAAAAGGTATCTTCAGACCTGACTCTAATATTTGCTACAACTAATATTTGCTGTATCTTTTGAAATCTTTCAAATACACAAGTCAGCTACTAAAGCATGGTCCTGTCCCATGTTCATTCCATTTAAAGCAGAAGACCCCAAGCCAAAAACCACCCAAAACAAAACCTAGAAAGTGCCACTGGAAGTTACTCAAATGACCTTCCATATGACATGTGTTGAGTCACTTGGAAGAGTGGTCAGTTCTTTCTACATGAGAAGAGCTAAGCATAGCTTGAGCCCAGCCCAGGAGTGAACTGCCACAAATACAAGGCCTGTTCCTGGTCTCCCCTGCCTGGCTCCCAGCAAGGCTATTTGAGCTGTTCAGGATGGGGAAGGAACCTGAACTCCAGACTTGGACTCAAGGGCCAACACATCCCAACACCCACCTGTAGGGAAGCACTGAGCACTCAAGCAGATCCAACAACCTTGTCCCCAGATGGCAAACGTTCCACGCCATTCAAGGCACTTGAAACGCTTAAAAAAGGCGATCACTGGTCATTAAACCGTAGATTTGACACAAGCTCTGAAGACACATAATCCAACATTAAGATACAAACACTGTTTTAAAATTGAGTTGTAAAAATATAGCTTATTTCCACATTAGTCTATGTCAATGGAAAACTTTAAAAGGGCAATTTTATGATTTCAGCTTGACTTAATTTTATCCTTTTAAATAAAAAGTTGTTAAATATTTAATGGAAACAGGTTTAGCATAGAGTAATACTGATTGCATTAAGTCAGTCCCACACCTGACAATTGATGGGTATGTGGCCTCAAGAGTTACTAACTCCTTCCTTCCTGTTTCCTCAACTCTAAAAAGGATAACAACAGTGCCTCCCTTCGGAGCCCATTCTGGAGATTGGTGCAACCAATCTGGAAAGCAGTATGGAGATTCCTTAGAAAACTTGGAATGGAACCACCATTTGATCCAGTATGTTGCTCAGCACTGAGCTAGGTAGTCTATAGGCAATACAAACCAGTTATTTTTAAGCAAAATTTTTTACATATATATACCCCCCCTGGGATAAATGTATAAGGAATCTAAGAAGTTGGTTACAGAATAAATAAAAAGGGCTGGGTGTGTAGCTCAGTGGTAGAGCATCTCTGGGTCAAATTTCTAGTATGCCAAAAAAAGAGTCTCATGGGTGACATAGTGCATCTACCTCAGTGACCACCCTCTACCCCTATCCAACAAGCAAATCTCCTTCTCTGTGGTTCCACTTCCCCTGTGCAGACCATGACCTGAAACATGTGGGCCACTGCACCTGTCTTTGGAATATCAGCTTTAACTGGTTGGGGGTTTTGGTGAGGACAGCAGGACGTCTACACCACAGGTTTGCATCCTGGACCTCTTTATTTAAAAAACAGTGCCAAAACACACTGCCCAGACTCTGGCTGTAAACCCATAAAGCATCACCTCTGCTATCTGCCTCATTTCAAATGCTTATTAAATTTCAATTGAGAATAGACATTTGTCTCTAATTTTTTGGGGGGAAGGGAAGGGCAGTAAATAAGTAGACACATCTTTATTTGCAAGGGAAAGGACAAAGTTTGGGTCTGTTCTGAGGTTGTGAGCCATTAACCTGATGGAAACAAAACCCACAAATCATACACTGTTCCCTTGTCCCCTGTCAAAAAAAAGAAAAAAACAAACACAATTTCATTTAATATATCAGAATATGTCATTGGTACATGGGTTACTCTGTTCTTCAATATGGTACTTTTGAAATTAGGAATTATTCCTGGGAGTCACAATGCATTCTAAAGACTCAGAATGAGGCCATCTATTCTAACTTTGCTTAATCTAGCCTTTTCTACAGCCCTTTCACCAAAGAATCCTTCTTGTATGAAATTCCAACATGACTTTTGCCTCTTTCAACCTAGTTTTTACACATAATCTAAAATTTTAAAATAAAAATTCAATTGAATTATTCCAAAGCAAGGCCAGTAATTTTTGTTTTAATAAATGCTGTCCGTAAGATTGGTCAGAAACAGCACAAGTACTTATGGAGCGTTAGTGAGATTTTGAACAATACAATATTTAAAAGGAGAAAGACCTTTTCCCACAAGGAATATCATTACTCACAACCTGGAAGCTCTGGGGAGCCTCCTAAGAGCTAGAATCTGAGGCTACTGACTGTGATCTCCTCATCAAGAGCAGGAGGAACCACAGTTAGACTGCGAGGCCAGATTAAAGTTGTCTCTTGCAATGCCTCTTCCCAAAGACAAAGAGACAAATAAAAGTCATTGCCTCACCTACAGTAAAAAGCAAAAGGACAAGACAGGAAGCCTTCTCTTCCCACAGCTTCCTCAGAAGAAACTTCAGCTTCCTCAACTCATATACAGTATAAATGGGTGTCAGTTTAAGAATAGCTCCCATCTAATTTTATTATCTGATTTATTATAATGAAAATATATTAATTTGGGAGGTATGTAGGACTGAACCCAGAGACATTTTACCACAAGGCTGTTATCTCTAGGCCTTTATTTTTATTTTTTTTATTTTTGAGACAAGGTCTTGGTAAAATGCTGAGGCTGGCCTCAAACTTGCATGCACCACAAAGCCTAGCAAGTTATATTCATTCTAAAATCAAAGAATATAATAATATTACACCTTTTCCAAAACCAAGAGAAAACAATGGCATCCACATTCAAAGTGGCATGGCCATCACCATCAGATGTCTCAGAGTGCTCATCTCCAAAGTACAATGGCAACTTTAAAAAGTGCATCACAACATTAGACACAGGCCCTTTTCTAAATGAGGAACTAGCTTACGATACCTTAAACTGATCTTTTATCTCTGACTAGGTGGTCTTGAAGACTGATACCTTTCCTCCTCCCCCATCACTTTTTTCCTCATTTCTTTCAGAAATACTGATACAAATGCCATCAGTTCCTGTGGCTGGCAAAACGGATATGAACCTGAACAAAACACAGTGGCTTGCAGGTCATCTTCTGCAACACTTTGAATTCCTTTACATTTGATACACTGTCTTATTGTACTTTTTGCACAGTGCAGGAAGCTTGGAAGATGTGTTTTATCTCAGCCTGACTTCTTTCAGTCTTCAATGAAATAAGAATATAGACCTGTTAGGAGCTGGGATTGTGGCTCACTGGTAGAGTGCTTGCCTGGCACGTGTGAGGCACTGGGTTCAATCCTTAGCACCACATAAAAATAAAATAACGTGTCCATCTAAAAACTAAGAAAAATATTTAAAAAAGAATATAGACTTGTTAAATAAATGTTACATGTTCAAAATAATAAAAACATTTTTAATGAAGCTTTTAAGAAATGCTAGCTTGCTGGAATAATTTCATTAATGTTGAATAACTAAATCCCTAAACATTTATTAAGTCAGAATGTGAAATGCAGGCAATATTGGTAATTAGTCAAAAATTATTATAAAAAAGTACTTTTTATTATGGATGGTCCCCAACTTAAAATGGTTCAGCTTACAATTTTTTGACTGTAAAATGGTGTAAAAGTAATCCATGTTTAGTAGAAACCACCTTCAAACTTTCAATTTTGATCACTTCCTAGGTGAGGGAGAGGGAATACTATGCTCTCTAGGGATAAGGACAGGGATACTGTGATGCTAGCATGGGGGATACGCCTATTCAATAAATTACAGGAGACATCCATGGGCTTTTCCCCATGTTCTTCACATTGAGCCCAGAGCAAGGTGTCATCCATCTCTGAAACTGTGAGCCCCAAATAAGTTTTTCCTCCTCTAAGTTGATCTTTCAAGTATTTTGGGCACAGCAGTGTAAAAGCTGACTAAAACACTGCAGAAACTGGTCACTTCTGCAATATTAAGAAAAAGCAGCCATCAATTCTGTTTGTTTCATACTTTGAATTGTGAGAAATGAGTATTCATAGAGAGTCCACCTAAGTCATTTCTCAGACATCTTTAGAAAATCATGCCTGCTTGTCAGCATCCCACAGATTAATTCTGTGGATATCAGAAAAGGTTTATGAAAGAGGACCACAGCAACGTTTTTCAAACTGCAAATTATCTGTGTCTATGGCATCTGCGGTCTCCCACATAGCTCATCAGTCTACTTTTTTCACTGTCCACCTAAAACACATACTAAATATATCCACGTCAGGGCTGGGATTGTGGCTCAGCGGTAGAGTGCTTGCCTCGCATGCGTGAGGCCCTGGGTTCGATCCTCAGCACCACATACAAAACAATAAAATAAAGACATTGTGTCCATCTACAACTAAAACAAAATATTTAAAAAAAATAAATAAATAAATAAATATATCCACGTCAAATTCCAAATTATTATAGATCATTGTTTCCACCTTCCCCTTCTCTTTCCAAGCTAAACACACACACACTGAAGACAACAGAAAAGCAAAAGAAGGTGGTAGCTTATTTCACACATAAACCTGGGAGTGAATCTACCATCTACCTATTCGGAGGAATGGGGCTGGGGAAGCTTCATGAATTTGGAGTTGATGTTTGAACTACACCTTTTGGAAGATAAGGAAAAGGGCAGTGAAATAAAAATAGTTTATAGAATTCCAAATATTATGTAGATCAGACACTCTCCCAGCCAGAGTGAGGTATAAGCAGGTTCCTCTGTTGCCATGGTAGCCAACAGTCTCAGAACACAGACTTCTAACAGTTGGATGTTTAAGCCACTGGGATGAAGGATCAGAAGGACTTCAAATACCCCACTTATGCCACTGGATTTGGCAGCATCTCTTCGTGTGGGCAGCAATTAGAGCTCAGTGTAACTAATCTTCAATGTGAGTATGTGTGTGTGTGTGTGAGAGAGAGAGAGAGAGAGCGAGGGAGAGAGAGAGAGACAGAGACAGAGACAGAGACATGGTGCCTGTGCTTTTCCCCACTTACATGCTGAGGCATAATGGAAAATGCTGAAATAAACATGCCATTAAATGATGGGATAATGGGCATTCAAACAGATATACTTTCTAGAAAGAAACTTAGTAGCAACAACATAAGACTTTAACATATTTGTGAGCTTTGGTCCACTGATCCAAAAAATAAGAATACTGGGACAGTCAGAGACTGATAGATAAAGAGGTATTCACTGATACTCCTAAGACAGTTGTTAAAGGTCTTAGTAATCTAACGGTCAGTGAACATGTAACCTAATGGTCATTTAATAAGTGGTCACTAAAGTAGCCTTAATAAGAATAGGATTAAGAATTACACAACAGTCACATGCGTTTCTTGCTGGCTGTGCTATCATCTTTAATAACCTCTCTATTGATGTGACTCCACTTGTATGTGGGTGCATGTATATATGTACAGTGTACATTCATACAAGTATGTGTGTATGAAGAAAAAGGAAAGATTATGAGGAAATCTACCAAATTCTTTTATGAGTATTACTCATTTTTGGATTGTGGCATCAGAGTGACATTTATTTTCAACTTCACACTTCCCTGTATTTTTCAAATTTTATTCAACTATCTTGAATGATAGGTAGATCTTTCAACTGAAATAAGTGTGAGAGCTAACAGGCAGAGATGCTCAGTA
>PVHX01035306.1:0-11692 GCA_004024805.1 Geosciurus inauris
TAAACTCAACACCTCTCCAGGTTGTCCCCTCTAGGATGAGAGCACTATGCACCATCTTCCTTGCCTGGCTCTCCTCTCCCGCTTTTCCTGACCTGAAGTCCTATGTCTCCCTCCCTTTGGCAGGGTGTTACGACTTCCAGCCCAGCCTTTTCTGCCTGGCTCATGCCCTTAGCTGTACTCCAGGGATGGCCTAGAGAGCCTTTCCAGAACCCTACACCCTCAATTCTGGTGAAGCTGATATTCCTGGGCACCCAATGCACATGACTAGTGATGACTTATTCTTTGAATAGTTCCTCTGGAGGCCTGTGTTACAGGTGGATAAACTACGGAGCACCATCCACCCGCTAGGCCCTAAGCTCACAGCACACAGCCTGTCACCCAGGATCATCCAGCCCTCTCCCAGTTGCTCCCGTACTTGTTCCCAAATCAGATCTTCTCTGTTATCCCCAGTGCCAGCTGCCTCTGTCTTCCTCAGGATCATTGAGGGTGTTACTCGATGTAGCTTGCCACCTCCTCCTTTCTTCCCTCTTCCCTTTCTTCCCTCCTTCCTTCCCTCATTTCCAGAACAGTCTCTCCAGGTAATTCAGTCAGTGTCTTACAAGAGGGAGAAAGGGGGAACAACACAGATAGGGTAAAGTCCTGGACTACCCATCTAGGTTACTTATGAGGTACTCATGAATTTTCAAGAGTGAATGGAAATTCCTTCTTCAGCCTCACTGGCTTCTTCTCCAGAGGCAGGGGCTGTGCTGGGGACTTGTAACCTCCCCAGGTCTCTACCCTGTGGCCTGAGGGTACTCAGCCTCCCCACCATCTGTACCACCCTTCTTGGGCCATTCTTCTCAGTACCAGCTCTTGGCAAGTTCTGTTTGATGCTAGACATGGACCTTGGCACCCAAGTAGAACCAGCCCTGGGAAAGACAAAGACAGGGAAGGTGGGGTAGCAAGTAAATGAAGCCATGGGTTGGGGGTGGTGAGGGGCAAAAGAGCTGATTTCCCCCACTGCCTCTCTGGCCCCCACCTGTGGTAAGGCCTATTCCTTGGTGCCCCTTGCTCTGGAATGTGCTCTCTGGTCATCACAGGGCCACCCTTCCTTATCCAAGTCTCCAATAAGCACCCTTTCTGATCCCTTGACCTCAGGACCTGCCATCTGCTTCTGTGGTTTTCCCCAGTCTTAGCAGTGGCTAAGCTCCAGAGCCAGATGCCAGTTCTGGCCCATGAAGGGATGTCCCCTCAGGCCCCTGCCCTTTAGAAGTCCCACCTGTTGTGGATGTTACAGGAAGCCAGGAGGTGATTAGGGCTTGATCCTGGGAAGTGACTGGGGAGAAGGAAGGACACTGGGAGTGTCAGATGCAGCTCAGAATGGTCTCTGGCTCCAGGCACTTCCCTGCAGCTCACATGCCCAGCTTTTTCTCTTTCCTCAGAAACCCAAAGACTTGGACTTTGCCCAGCAGAAGCTGACCGACAAGAATCTAGGCTTTCAGATGCTACAAAAGATGGGCTGGAAGGAAGGCCATGGCCTGGGCTCCTGCGGGAAGGGCATCCGGGAGCCGGTCAGCATGTACGTAGCATAGACTCAACGGCTCCCACAGGTGGACAGGGTCAAGCCCTAAAGCCTTTGGCCTGCAGCCTGAGTCTTGGTTCCTCTCATGTTAAAAATGGCTTAAAGTTGGCAGTTGGGTTTTTTGGTTTTAGGGGATTTTTTGGTTTGGTTTTAGTTTTGGTTGTTTTTTTGAAACAAAATGAGTCCTCAGATGAGAATTGATTATTTATACAGACACCTTTGCATGGCTCCTTCCTGCTTCTGTGTAGACTGTTTAGCTGCTTCTTGGCCCTAGTCATTTCAGCCCCATTTATTATGGTCATAAAAGCCAAGTGATGTTTTTGGGTACATATGCCTCAGAATCACACACCTTCTCTGGGAAACAGGCCCACCCAGAGTTTCTGAGACCCTCCTCATAACATCCAGAAGGCATCTCATTTACTGCTGAGATAGCTCCTGCTGGGGAAGGTGTTTTGCTGGGACCAGGGTTTCCGGGCACCCTGAGGTAGCTGGCACTCTTGAGGATGAATAAGTGCTCCTGGTTTTCTACTTTTTTAATCTTGATTTTCCCTTTCTTTTGATGTCTGTGTTTGTGTCCTGCATTTCTGGGTCTCATTGATCACTCCAGCCCATGTCCCAGTCTCTACATCCCAAGCTCTAGGCTCAGGTGCACAACTAACCCTCCATTTTACTTCTTAGGGGAACTGCCTCTGAAGGGGAGGGCTTGGGTGCCGAAGGGCAGGAGCATAAAGAAGACACATTTGACGTGTTCCGTCAGAGAATGATGCAGATGTACAGACACAAACGGGCCAACAAATAGGTATGTGTGAGAGCTGGTACATGAGGACGTCTACCCACACTGACATCCTGGTGTGTAACATTTCCCCCAGAAAGGCCAATGGTCCCCACTTGCTCAAAAGCAAGCAATCATAAAATTCTGTGAGGGAAGTAAAGGGGTCTTTGGATGTGGCTGTGTCCCACTTCTTCCCTTCCAGGTTTGCTGCAGCAACGAGCTCCACACTAGCTAAGGTGTGGCCAGCCTGCCCCATGGGCTGTGCCTCATGACCTGACCACCCTGGCAGTAGCTTCTGTGCTGGGCTCTGAGGACATGCATGCAGGCTGTTCCTTGCCAGTTCACATGGGACCAGGCTACCTCTGGCCCCTCTCTTGCTCCACTTTCTCTCACAGATGACAGCCACCTGCCACATAATGCAGCCAGGACACAGACTATTCCCTAGTCAGGAGTGGCCTTGCTATCCGGAAGTATGAGGATGAACATGGAAGCCAGAACCACAAGAAGCAGCAGTTGGCCACATCCTTTTTTGAGGGTCTTCAAATCCTTTCTCTTACGAAGGGCCTTGGGCCTTTAAATCTCATACTCTTTCTTTAGTTACCCTACACCCGTGACTTCCCAACTCTCAGTTTTGAACAAAATCGTTCTCTTCCTGACTAGATCAGAACCACTGATGAGAAAGATAAACCTTGAAGCCGCAATTACTCTTAAACCGTCATCCTGCCCTGGATCTGCCTGGAGCCCAAGTACGGTGTGGTGTGTACGTGAAAACCAACATCTGCAGTCTCTGGGGTGGAGGTTTCCAACGCCAGCCTGCCTTTCTCTTAAAGAAAAACAGAATGACCATTCTCAATACACTTTTTGCCTTTCCTCTCTCTTCCAAATGCTTTCAGCATCAAGTCCTCTCCAAGTCTGTCTTGGTTTCTCTCCAAAAGGTGGCACTGCCCAAAAGTACCTTGGCCTGTTAAGTGCAGACGACCCAGCTCCATGGTTAAGTTTCTGGCACAGGGGACATTGCTGTCCTGGAACATCAAAGGCCATGTGGACACAAGTGCAGATTGTACTTTCCTGCCCTCCAGAATTTATCTAGGGATACAGATTGGTAAGCTCCAGGTCTACACTCTGATACTAAAGCTGAATGGAGAGCTCTGAACAGTTCAGATACTTGATATATTGAACATATTAATAGCATTTCATCTCTTTAAAAATCCTGAGACTTCACCAATTTTTAGCAACAGTCCAATAATAGCTGTATTCAGTGGGGAGTAATCATTAAAAAGGAAATTTCTCCCAAATCTAGGTGTGTCTAGAATCCACCAAGAAAACAGGCTATACTTATTATTCTTGGGTTTGATTTTTATCCCCCCATGCTGAGAGAGGAACCCAGGGCTTTGCAAATGCTAGGCAAATGTACTGCCATCAAGCTACATCTCCCAATCTTTTAATTTTTTGTATTGAGACAGGGTCACACTGAGTTACCCAGGCTGGCCTTGAATTTGTGATCCTCCTGCCTCAGCTTCTTGAGTAGCTGAGTTTGTAGGTGTGCACCACTGCACCTAGCCACTGGATTTTTTTTTTTAATGTGCATATATATGGAGTCTTCCTTACAAAGGGCCAAGAGGCTGTAAATTCTCCAAGACTTCATCTGTTGCATGTGCAGCAATATAAAGAGTTGTCTTAGAGCCTTCGTAAAGAACAGAAAGGCTGCTCTCAGAAGATTGGCTCTGCAGCTGTTTGCTATTTCAAGAAGGTAATTGCAGAACCTTGCAGATTCCTCAGCACTCTCCTACTTGTAACTCCATATGGAATGCTCAGACTGGGCCTTTCGACCCTTCTTCATAAAGCAGCAGTGTTGAACTTTTAAATGTGTGCTAAAACCTGGAAAATTTGGAATCCTGCTGACACCCAGAGGTTGGGGTACCCAGCAACAATTAGAGTGTCAGCCACAGAGCCGAGTGAGACTCAGGACTATGAGGAATCCTTGCTTTCTGAAAGCCACAGCCCTCCCAGGCTGCGCTCCTACCTCTGGGTTCTGTCTGGCCTACTGTCCCCACTCCATGCTGCTGCTCTTCACAGCAGGGGCGGTCCCTGGGGCCTGCTTGCTTTTGGTCACTTCTGTTGCTTTGGCAACTGGCAGATCTTTATGGCTATGGAGGTGTCAGCACTGAGGAAGGGCCTCAGTCCAACCCTCAGATAAGCCAGCCTACAGGGGTGGAGGTGAAACCGATTTGGGGGACCCCAGGTATGGGGATTCATCATCTCTTTTCTTTCTTCACCTTTCCAGCAACTTCCATGTTGGCCATGGGTCAGGTGAAAAAATGGGATTCAGACCAGGCACCAGTCCATGGAGGCCTCTTAAGAAGTGCCCATTGTCCCTTAGCAGGGCACATTCCCCACCCCCAGCATGGAGCTAGCTCTTTCTTTCCAGCTTAGCTCTGACTGTTGTGTGTACTTTGTCCTAACCTGTCCATTTTAATTTATTAAAAAGCAAAATATTGAGGAATTGCTGGTATGTGGGCTTGGTCCCAAGCCTCCTGCCATTCCTAGATGCATCTCAGTTTGATCTGAGATTGTTTCAGTGAGCCTTTGACTAATGTCAAAGCAACAACCACTTCTTGAACCTAAAAAGTCCCATAAATGCTGGGAGGATGCTTTTCCTATGGTTTCAACATCAAAGCTATGAAAGTGTCCCAGGGAATCTGGGGAATGTGGCAGTGTTCCCTGGTGCTGGGCCAGGTCTAATGCCACTGGACCTCTATCCCTTCCTCTCCCCTATTTCTCCACCCAGGCTACCGTTGCTCTCAGGTCAAGGCCATTCTATAGGGAGGGAGCATTTGCGTGCAAGCGGGATGTGCAAGTGTGTGACCTTGTCAAAGTCACTGTTTTTTCTGTCATTCTAGTTCCAGAGTCTCTTCCACGAGGACGACAGGCATCCGGAAAGTGCTAACCTGCCACTTTGGGTGCTTACCGTCTCTGACTTGTTTCCATCACTGGAAATCCTATAGACAATGTTAGTGCTTTTGGTCCTTGGTAAAACCTAGAAGATGTTTGTGATGTTACCAAATGGAAGTTTTGTTTTTTAAGAACCTAAGGAGTTGTGAATGTTGTCAATCATTTAGCAGTTGCAATAAATGTAGAGGAAACCCAGTTTCCCATGATCTCCTTTGGTGTGTTTTTAATCAGACCTGTCAGAAGATGGAAATGAAGACAGGTTACCTGAAGGTGTGCTGCTGCCCAGGACCTTCCCTCTGCTGGCCCCAGGACTGTTCCTTCAGGTCTCTCAGGTCTTCCCTCAGGCTATCCCCGGTGAAGGGTCCTTGCATCACCAGGGAAGCAGAGAGATGCCAGAGAGCTGGTGGTGGTCATGGCCAAGCTCTGGGAATGGGGATCCTGGTTCATGTGGGGAATTAATTGCAGAGAGCACAGACCCTCTGTTGAGGGTGTCATGAAGCAGCAGCCCATGACTCATCCTTCTCACCCAATCCTGGCTTGGGGTTTCAGCTGCAAAAGGTCCACTTGGGCCTCTCCTCCCTACTGAGGAGTGACATCTGGGGCATGATCAAAGCTCCCCTTTGTTCCCCTGTGCCACATGGCCTCTGTGATTCCTCCCCCAGCAGCCCTTGACCCTTTAGGTCAGGAACAAGGGCAGTAGGCACCACAGGAGAGCAACCCTGGAACTTGCAGGGACCCCTACCTGACTGCAGTGTGATGGTAAGGGGCTGGGCTGTGGGGAGGAGGCAGGTGGTGATGCATTCAGGAAGGTCCCTGCCAGCAGGTTAGAGACAAAATAGGGCCATAGGGAGCTGGTGCAGGACACTGAGCCTCACTCCTCCCTGTTCTATCAGAGCACATGCAAGACTGGCAGTGACTTTTATTTCCCCCACCTTCAAGGTGGGCATGGTGAATAAGCAGGCATTCCTACCCTATCTTATCCTCCACAGTCAGCTCAAACTGTCCCGTTCAAGAGAGGAGCAGAGGTAAAGGGTCCAAGGAATAAGTTGGCCTCCCCCACGTGGTTGTGGGGGCGTTAAGGGCTGATGTGGAGATCTGGGGATGATGAGCCCCTATTGGGGCTGGAGCCACAGTCTTGCCCAACCACCATTCTGCCAGTTGTACAACCCCATAGTACAGAGGGGGAGACGGGCTACACAGTGAGTCAGGGCCCCTTGGTCCTCCAAAGCCCTCTCTTGAAGACAGAACGTGCCTCAGTCTCCCATCTGAGTATGGGCTGGCACCTTGTCACAGCAGGGAGCAACACTTTGAGCTCAGTGCTGGGTCAATTGAGTCCAGGGGTCAAGAACCAGTTCCTACTCCTGAATGTCAGTTGTGGGATGAGGCCCCTGAGCTGCTGGCTCACTATTGAGGGATCTGCACCCACGCTGCCCTTGCACCCTCTCTGCCTCTGGACCTTCATCCAAGCTGCAAGGCCCTTCTGCTATGACCCCTTTTGGCTTCTCCAGTTCTGTTCTTGGCCCCCCTGGCCTGGGGCTGTCAACATCTCACTGCCATACCCAGGATAGAGGCTCCTCTTCTGGGGCCTGAATCTGCTCTTCAGTTCCCCCCAGCACTAAATTCATGTTTGATGAAAAGACAGTGAACCAATATACTTCACAATGTCCAAAGTCCCATCCTAATGGGTGGGTCCCAGCTTTGGACAGGCAAACTCGGGCCAAGTCCTAGAAGGGGCCATAATAAGTGAACTCATAATAAGTGTCCCCACCACCACCAGATTTGGTTTCCTTCATCTATAACATCAGCTGATAAAGGATGAAGGCCTAGAAGAAGAAATCCACAATGTACTGTCAAAAGACAACATTTCAACAAATGGAGTTAAATGATCTTACAGGTTTTTGTGACTGTGGGTTGAGTAGTACCTCATTCAAAAATAGGAAGGAGCCAGGCATGGTGGTGCACATCTGTAATCCCAGCACTCTGAGAGGCTGAGACAGGAGAATCGTGAGTTCAAAGCCAGCCTCAGCAATGGTGAGGCACTAAGCAACTCAGTGAAACCTTGTCTCTACATAAAACACAAAATGGGGCTAAGAATGTGGCTCAGTGGTCTAGTATCCCTGAGTTCAATCCCCAGTGCCAAAAAAAAAATAGGAAGGAGGGCTGGGGTTGTAGCTCAGTGGTAGAGCCCTTGCCTGGCGGCATGTGTGAGGCCCTGGATTCGATCCTCAGCACCGCATATAAATAAAAGATCCATGGACAACTAAAAAATATTTTTTACAAAAAGAAGAAGGAGCTGGGCATGGTGGTACATACCTGGAGTCCCAGCAACTTGGAAAGTAGAAACAGGAGGATTGCACATTCAAAGCCAGGACTGAGTAATTTAGCAAGACCTTGTCTTAAAGTAATAGAAAGGGGGCTGGGGTCGTGGCTCAGTGGTAGAGCGCTTGCCTCGCATGCGTGAGGCACTGGGTTCGATCCTCAGCACCACATACAAAATACATACATAAATAAATAAAATAAAGGTTGTTTTTTTAAAAAAAAAAAGTAATAGAAAGGACTGGAGATGTAGCTCAGTGGTAAAGCACCCGGGGTTCAATCTCCAGTACATCCATATATATGGGGAAGTAATGTGGATGTAGCTCTGGCACAGCATTTGCTTAGCATACTCAAGCCCTGGGCTCAAAACCCAGCATTGGGGAGGGAAAAGGTCCTTGGAAGTAAGATCCTCTGCTCCATAGTTCCCTAACTATTCATTTTGTGCCACCTCATTGGCCAGTTTGATGCGGGCCAAGGTCCCCCCACGTGTCCTTTTTTTACTGCTGATGACCAGATTCAAAGTCCTGCCTCTAACCAGCTTTGTCAATACAAAGAACATAGCTCACTGGTCTTGAGGAGGGATCTGGACAGGATGGGACAGTGACACTATCAAAGCCATAGCCATGAAATGAAATGCCCTCAGGAAGAATTAAATTACTTCAGTTCAACAAGGTGACACTCCTATAATCCCATTGACATGGGAGACTGAGGCAGGAGGATTGCCTGTGTGAGGCCCTGGGTTCAGTTCCAAATACTACAAAAAAAGAAAAGAAAGCAGATTGTTTTGATTGATATTGAGTTAATTCAGGTTACTTTTCCTAGCAAGGGTTAAACCAAAAGGAAACTTCTTTATCCTGACAGCTAAAACTGCCTGTGTGGGAAATTGGCTATTATCTCTCCTGATTTTTTGGAAGGTCAAAAATTTGCTTAGCATACTCAAGCCCTGGGCTTGAGTTTCCATTTATGGTGAAGTGGAACATTGGTGTGAGTGACTCCATTTTGGTTTGTTTTGTTGGTGCCTAGTTCAGTAGTCAGTCCTAATCAGTGTCCTACCATAATTTAATTTATAGTATTGCAATTTTAAAAAATCACTTTCATATAGAGTTTACACTGCTGTTTTAATGTATTTTATTATGCTATGTAGCATAGCATAATAAAAGTACATTGGGAGGGGCTGGGGTCATGGCGCAGTGGTGGCGTGCTCGCCTAGCACGCGGGAGGCACTGGGTTCGATCCTCAGCACCACATAAAATAAAATAAAGATATTCTGTCCACCTACAACTAAAAAATAAATATTTTTTTTAAAAAAAGTACGTTGGGGGCTGGGGTTATGGCGCAGTGGTAGCGTGCTGGCCTAGCATGCGGGAGGCACTGGGTTCGATCCTCAGCACCACATAAAAATAAAATAAAGATATTCTGTCCACCTACAACTAAAAAATAAATATTAAAAAAAAAAAAAAAAGTACGTTGGGAGACTGAGGCAGAAAGATTACTTGAGCTCGGGAGTTTGAGCTCAGCCTGGGCAACATAGTAAGACACAGTCAGGTGAAGGGAGAAGGGATGGAGGGAGAGAGGCAAAGAGGGATGAAAGTTAAGTCAGTCAAATATACAAACACCCAGTAACAAATTCTGGAAAATTCCACAATTACCTATTACAAAGTGGACTGGATGGAATTGCAGGGTGGAATGTTTAATTTATCTCATACATTTCTGCATGGTTTGAAATCTTTGCTGACATGACTTTAGCACAACAAAAAGTGTATTGAGTTCTATGCAAACCAGGATGAAAACCTCAGCCTTGGATTCATTTTGAAAATTAAAGGGGATCACAAAATGTGGTCCCCAGGCCAACCAACCGTGACTAATTTTCTGATAGGGGGTGGTTTTTCTGGACTCTTAACTCTTCCATTCAGTGGAGGCTAGCCCATTTCCCAAAGCAGAAACTGAGACCTAGCACCATCTCACTCTAGAGCTCACACTCTAAACACCAGGACTTCCAGGAAGTCTCATTTGTTTTGTTTGGTTTTGGTTTTGGTTTTGGTACCAGGGATTGAACTCAGGGGCCCTCGACCACTGAGCCACGTCCCCAGCCCTATTTTGTATTTATGTAGAGACAGGGTCTCACTGAGTTGCTTAGCATCTCGCCATTGCTGAGGCTGGCTTTGAACTCGCGATCCTCCTGTCTTGGATTACAGACGTGCGCCATCACGCCCAGCTTCATTTGGTTGTTGCGGAGCTGGGGATAGAACCCAGGGCCACATGCAGGCTGGGCAAGTGCTCTGCCGCTGAAATATGTTCCTGGCCCCTCATCTGGTGTTTGTTAGTTTCTGGTACTGGGGATTGAACCCAGAGTCTCTGCCACTGAGCTATATCTCCACCAGCCCTTTTTGTTTTCATTTTGAGACGAGGTCTCACTGTTACTGAGAGTGACCCTGAGCTTGCGATCCTCCTGCCTCAGCCTCCCAAATTACTGAGATGACAGGCATGTACCACTGCACCTGGCTCCCTCATCTGGTTTTGAAGCTCCTCATACACATTCATGCGGCACTGTGCCAGGCTCACATCACCCCTTAATGTGTTCATGTTAGAGTAAGGATGCTCCTCCTCCCAAGTGGGTCAGATTGACATGCAGACACACAAGGGATTCATAGCAAAGCAATGCAGGTAGACAGTGAACACAGATGGCCTTCAATTTACTTATGGGCTGGGGATGGGTGCAGCTCAACTATAGAGTGCTTGGCTAGCATGCACGAAGCCTTGGGTTCCATACCCGGTACTGAAAAAAAGAAAATCCAGTTGCAAAGCATGGTGTGGTTTTTGTAAAAAATGTATAAAATACTGGCAAACCCCCTGTATACAGGAACATTTTGCTGTGTTTGAGCACAAAGAAGATGGATCTGCTCCAAACTGTCCACACTGTGGGGAAGTGGGTGGTGTCTGGGAGGGGACTTTTCCTGGTCCACCCTCCTCCCCAGCCATGTGCCTCATCAGAACAAGAATGCACGTCTATACAGTTTGAAAGGAAAATCCATTGATGAATGTTTAAAAGGAAGTAAAAATGACGAAGCACGTGCTGGCAGCAATTGTTGCTCTTTGTTTTCAGAGGCAGCTGTGGTCTTAGGAGAATAAGCATCAGATCTGAGCCAAGACAGTCTCTTCCTGTGTCAAATGGGATGAGTAAGCATTGCTTCCGCCCAGGGCCATTGTCCAAAGGCTGCGTGAAGTTCCCTCTGGCATTTCACTGGCAGTTTCGCCATCTGTCTCTTCTCTCGTTCATTCATTCATTCACCACACAGCTTCTTCCTGGAAGACCTTTTTATCCAACATCTAAAACCACAGTTAAATTACAAACTGCAGTCAGTATTGAAAGGAAACTTCCCAAGTATAAAGTAAAGGCAACACTGAGCCTGGTGTGGTGGTGCACAACTTAATTCCAGTTACTCAAGAAACTGAGGCAGGAGGATTGCAAATTTGAGGCCAGCCTGGGTAAATGAGCAAGATCCTATCTCGGAAAAAAAAAAAAAAAGCGGTGGGTATTGGAGGTGTAGCTCCATGTTACAGCACTTAGCATGTGTGAGGCCGGTCCTGGGTTCCATCCCCAGTTCTAAAAAGAGGGAAAAGGAAAGGAAAGAAAGGGCAACACTGAGGACCAGTCTAGAAGGGTGACTGATGTTTCACTGGAACCTTGAAGGTGAATCAAAGCATGCCAAGTAGCAGAAATGGCATGTGTAAAGGCCCTGAGGCAAGAATGATCTTGACTGTCAGAGGAGCAGCTGCTTCCAGAGGCCAGTGCAGTTGGAATAATGTGGGAGAGAGTGGGCTGCAAGGATGGAGAATTCTATTAGTGTAGCCACAGAGGGCTCCTGGGCAGCAGGCGGAGCGTACATTTTGTTCTGAGGCAATGGTGAGCCATGGGAAGCTTTGGAGCACATTAGAGGCTCATAGTCCTATGGATGCTTTGTGTGTGTGTGTGTGTGTGTGTGTGTGTGTGGTCAAACTTATATAACATTAAAATGTCCACTTTTTTAAAAAAATATTTATTTTTTTAGTTGTAGGTGGACAGAATATCTTTATTTTTATGTGGTGCTGAG
>PVHX01035307.1:0-11743 GCA_004024805.1 Geosciurus inauris
TAGGGAGGAGGAGGAGCGACTGCAGAGGGTGCTGAAGGCAGGGCAGGGCAGGGCAAATAGGAGGGGGGCCAGTGGGAGGGGAATCGCCAGGAAGAGGGTATTCACAGGAAGCTGCGGATGAACTATCAGGGCTATGTGCTTGGTTTTGGGGGAGAGTGCTGTGAGAGCAGCCTCATTGAGGTCGTCTCTGTCCTCCATGGAGGAGGAGAGGACTGAGGAGAGTAGATTTAACAGTGACTCCGGGCTGCCTGCAGCGTTAGGCAGTTCACCGGAGGCAGGGGGTGTGTGGCCTTGGCCAGAGGAGATGTGGGCACAGCTCTCTTGGTAATCTCCCCTTTCTCTGCCAGACGCAAAAATTCACCACAGGGCAGTTTAAGGCAGCGTGAGGTTTTAGGCAGCACGGTAAGGCAGTGGACAGTTCTTGCCAGCTTAAGTCGAAGAGCAGTCCTAATCCCAAGGTGTGGGCCCCGCCCTGACAGGGCAGGTACAGGCGGGGCTGCCGCAGGGCTTGCGACCAAGGCCGGCGTGGGCAGGGCCGCGTGGCCAGCACGTGGAGCACCCTGGGTGCTGTCACCGCTTGTGACCTGAGCAGGCGCCACGGGGCTGCCAAGGCTGGCGCACAGAGCCACCACGCAGCTGGCGGGACTACCGCTGCTTGTGACCAGGATGGGCATAGGTAGAGGGCAGCCAATGAACGGGGGAAGCCACCCAGAAGTAGGAGGAAACACTAGTGAAGAGAAGCAGAAAGCAAAGGGGACAGAAAAAAAAGACTAAGAGGATTTTAAGAAGAGGAAGGAGAATGGGAGTTTGGGTCTTAGAGGAGAGAAAAACACAAAAATGTTTAGCATTAGGGTTCCCTGACATAACTTTATCACACAAAGACACACAGACACATGAGAATCACAAAAAGGCTGGTGTTACCTTCACCAGCAAGACAGGGGGACCGCCACGAAATCACTTACCAACGGGGTCAAGAAAGCCCCAGAGCACGTTGGGCACCAGATATTGTTTGAAGTCATGCCTCGTGGGTCTCCTTGATGAGTTGGGGTCCTGAGAGATGAAAAGGGGTCTTTGGGGAAGATGAAGTGGGGTCTCACGGGACGAGGTTAGGGGTGACGGTCTGTGGAGTCATTCCACCCAGACTCCGGGAGTAGGTAAGACCGCTCTGCCAGAGCGAGACACAGAACCCGTTTAATCCAGGAAGTACAGAGGCTTATATAGGGTCCTCGGACCAATCACGGCCCGGAGTTACAACCAATGAGGCACGCTCTGCTGGGCATGCGTTTCATCACCATAGAACAGGAAAAGAGGGAAGGGAGGTGTTGAAGGTATGGGGAGTGCTCCTACAACAACTCTTTCAGCTGTAATTGACTGTTACTATACCAGATCCTTGCTGTTGTGCAGGCCAGATATGGGACAAAGGAGTTTTTTCTAATCTTATCCAATCTTTAAGTGGGTCTATTTCTGAGGACTACAACTTTCACAAGTGTTTCATCAACATGTACCACCCCCACTAACACCCTTATTCCTGTCTCTGACTGCAATATTCCCAATATTTTTCTTTGAAACTTTGTCCTTAATTGACTTTGTTTTAATTCACAACCTAATCCTATCAGAGACATGAGGTCTTTTTGGAATCTTCAGTGGGAAACTGGTGGGGTTTCTGAAAGGAAAACTATGGAACTACGAGGGTTTCCCTAAGTTTACAGGACCCCCAAGGTTTCCTTAATCTTAAATTAGCCCATATTCTGTCTTCAGCCATTCTTCAAGATTATATATACCAGTTGACAGCTCTAACAGTACATTGTTGGGTTCGATAAATGTAATTTGATTTTTAGACATTTTTGTTATTGTAAGGACAAGATTGTTGACTTTTGATTACTTAACATATCAGAGATGAAACAAGAAGTCAGTTTCTTAATTTTAAAACAATGTTAAAAAACTTGTTTAATTTTATTCATTCTTTCCATTTGTATACTCTTTTTTCCTTCTCTGATTTTCTTTCCATTTTATCATCCACTTTTGGGGGGGAAATGCTTTTGTTGAGTACAGAAAACCAAAGTGATTAATTCTATTTGATGTTTTTAATCTTGTCTCTACATCTACTGTAGACTGTTTTTAATTTCTTTATATAGAATAATTTATATAATTTTTATATTTTGAGCAGTTTTATATATTGAATAGTTTATAGTTTATCAGATATCCATTGTATTATTTCTACTCATTCTTTCTTAAACAATATACATAGATTCTATTGGATAATCAAAAATTCATAAATTTTTTTAGAAAGAAAGAAAGAAACACATAGAGATTGGAAGATTTGATGCTGATAACTTTAAAGATAGACAAAGGGCTATGGACCAAGCAATGTGAGAGATTTCTAGAGGATAGAAAAGGCAAGGATTCTTTCATAGAGCCTTCAGAAGGTATGTGGGACTCACAGCAGTTTGATATTAGTTCAATAAAACTTCTCCACTGCCGTGACAAAACACCTGAGAAAATCAACTTGAAGAAGGAAAGATTTATTTTGGCTCATAGTATCAGAACACAAAGACCTGTGTGTCTTCCTGCACACAAAGATCTCAGCCTTTATTAGAGTTATATATAGCTGTATGTGTTGATCAAGTTTCTCCAGCAAAACAGATCAATAGATTACATATAGTTTTAATCCATTATTGCCTGGCTCTGTTATTTCTGGGCCTGTGGTAAGGCAGAATATCATGGTAGGGACGGCTTGGTAGAGGAAAGCTGTCACCTCATGTTGGCTAGGAAACAGAAAGACAGTCTCATAATGAGGCTCTAATTATATTCACATGCAAAGTCTTTGATCCTTAACACCTGATACTTTGGTCATGGCCTATTTCTAAACTTCCTCAGAAAAACACTCTTTTGGTGTAAGGTATGTAAGAGAAGACTGCTCGAATTGCTGAACATAGATAGTGATTCTGTAACATACAAAAACAGTGTGTGCTCTAGGTTCATTATGTGGTATGTCCCTACTTGGATGTTCTGAACCTCAAACAGGCTCACAATTAAGTCCATTGTCTCCAAGATCTGCCACCTTTTCTTCTTACTTTCATTCACCCATTTACCAAACTTGGTAAGCCTTCCCTATCTTACCTGATTCCCACCTTTACCAAGAGAACATATTGCTAGTCCAAAAAGAGTAAGAGACACTTTGAGCAGAACTGTATATAACCTACAGCATGGAGCCAAGCTCAGCCTAGATCAGATGAATCTGCACCTATCTGCCAACATGGAATAGAGAAAAGTTATTTGTGAAAAGCCATCAGTATTTTCTGTTAGTTTGCTATCAAACTATAACTACTAAAACATCCTCTGAATCAGACTCCATTTTCTTCCATTTGACCACAAGAAAAGACAAACTGAGTCATTAGTTATGCTATCTTTGCAAAGATCTTGGGAGTCTTACATGGAATTCAGATCATTAACCTCTGGTTATCAGTCCAATGAGCTGGTGAATAATTGTCCATGAATGTACTGTCTACCTCTATAAAGATGTCTGTACTACTTCAATGCCAAATTTGTAAACTACAATCTTTGTAAATGTTGAAATCCTGTCCCTAAGGTACAACTTCCCTAGGTATGGCAGAGATTGCCTAGGTATCTCTAAATCCACTGCTATTCCTCCTGGACACAAAGACCTCAGCTTTTATTAGAGTTACATATAGCCATGTGTATTAAGTATCTCCAGCAAAACAGATCAATAGACTACACAAAGAGATTTATAATAAGGTGTTAGTTCACACAATTATGAAGGCTGCTCAGGTCCAAAATTCATATCCCATTTAGAGTTTGAAAGTCAGAGAATGGTTATAGAACTTGAAAGACTGATTTTCCAGTTTTAAAGCCATTAGGCAGGAAGAACCAAAGTTTCAACACAGGTGAATTCTCTACTTGGGGAAGGGTCAGCCTTTTTGTCTATTAAGGCCTTCAACTGATTGAGCGAGACCCACCTGCATTATTGAGGGTACTCTGCTTTACTTAGCCTACCCAGTTAAGTGTTAATCTTATTCTAAAAATCTTCACAGAAGCACTCAGAATAAGGTTTGACTAGATGTCTGGGCACCCTGTGACTCAAATTAACACATAAAATCAATTATCATGGGGCTGGGGTTGTGGCTCAGTGGTAGAGCGCTCGCCTGGCACATGTGAGGCACTGGGTTCGATCCTCAGTACCACATAAAGATAAATAAATAAAGGTATTGTGTCCCTCTACAACTAAAAAATATTTTTAAAATTAATCATCATATCGTATATGAATTCCAATTTATTGAATATGGCAAAGGTGAAATATACCACTTTCAGGCTCAGCTGATGAAAATGTCTCCCATAGGACCCTCCATGATCTTTACCCATCCCAGGAAAACTGATGAGCATTAGATTTAACCTTAGCTATCAGTAATGCGCATCTGTTTTATGAATTTTTTACAAAACTTTCAAATGCAAAAAGTTAATTCTACCTTCTTCCCAGGATTAAGGGGCTATCTTCAGCTATTTCAAGTGACTTCTATCTTTCCCTGGATAGTTACAGATCTATGGTGTCTGGACCTGCTACTACACAGACAAAAATAGATACACAAACACAGATCTGCATGGACAGAAAGCATATGGTAAGTATGGATAATCCATGATAATTTTTGGAAAGGGTGTTGTTTGCTGTGTGTGTTGGTTCTTGGTTTGTAAAAGTAACTCAGCACTTCATAGCAGTGAGTTAAAGAAAATTCAAGGCAGTTAAATGGTTCCACTGGGACAAGACATCCACCTACCCATGAGTAGGGTTGAAAGGACAACAGAGATGAGTCACCCTGAGTGGAGAAGCAGGGTTGGTGTCATCCAGGCAGAAGCAGAACAAAAAAACTCAGGAGGAGACGAGTGTGTTACTCACTGGGGAGACATTACATCCCTGATCCCAGATACCCTCTCAGTGTAGGGTGAAGACAGCCATTCTTTTTTTTTTGCTGGGGGAGGGTGCCGGGGATTAGACTCAGGAGCACTTGACCACTGACCCACATGCCCAGCCTTGTTTTGTATTTTATTTAGAGACAGGGTCTCACTGAGTTGCCTAGCTTTTGCTGAGGCTGGCTTTGTGAACTGGTGATCCTCCTGTCTCAGCCTCCCTAGCCACTGGGATTATAGGCATGTGCCACTGTGCCCAGCTAAGACAGCCACTCTTTTTTTTTTTTTTTTTTGGTACTGGGGATTGAACTCAGGGGCACTCGACCCCTGAGCCACATCCCCAGCCCTATTTTGTGTTTTATGTAGAGACAGGGTCTCACTGAGTTGCTTAGCGCCTCCCCTTTGCTGAGGCTGGCTTTGAACTCGCGATTCTCCTGTCTCAGCCTCCCTAAGTGCTGGGATTACAAGCGTGAGCCACCGCGCCCGGCTGACAGCCACTCTTAATGAGGAGATATACAAGCAACTCCCAGAAGGTTCCACAGACTGACCCTTCATGTCACAGGTACACTCAAGCAGCAGAACATAGGAATGGCTAATGCCAACAGAAAGCAACACCCTCATCAAATGGACCCTAGTAATTTGCAAATGACCTTGAAGTGTCCTCAAGAAGGGCAGATAGAAAAAAAAAAAGGCAAAAGCAGACTTTCAACCACATTGAATAAAACTGTCCATACTTTCTGATATTAAGATTTTTCCATTTTTTTCAGCTGAGAACGGGTAAGTAAAAGTCAAACAGAAGAAGCTGAGTAGAAGGAAGAGCTCCAAAACTATATAGGCAGAGCTCACATCCCAGCTCCATCCCTTACCTCCTGTGCAGTGCTGAACAACTTACATAATCTGATCTCCATGTGTTTTACTTTCCTCATCTGGAAAGTGGGAATAATAGTTTCTACACTCATCAGACCAGTTGTGAGTTTTAAAAATTAGTACACTTAAAGAATTTAGCAGGGTACCTGACAAATAGTAAACTCTCATTAGCTATCAGCTATCATATCATCACCGCCATCATCATCACCATCACCACTATCACATCAGCTTTATCTTCATGACACAATGTGCAATATAATATCTATTCCTGGGTTTCTGGGTAAGGAAGTCCACATGGCTTAAAAGGAAACAAGATGAATTGACTAAAAAGACCTAGAAGGTAACTCATCCTTAGCGTAGGCCTGCATGATCACAGTCCCAGAATGATGTGACCATAGGAGGACACTCGTCACATTCAAAGGAGCAGGTAAGTAACTATGTGAGGCAGGTGGGAACAAAATAAGTGAGTCTTGATACACATGAAGAAGACAAAAAGAAGATGGGCAAGAAGCAGGAGAAAGGAAAAAAAAAAACACACACAGAAAATCAATGGGGCTCTTGACTAAACTGCGATGTTCCACTTGCTTTTAAATGCCTTCATCTCTTGACTTCTGGCATCTGCCCTCTCCAGGCCCCCTCTCAGGTTCCTATGTGCACAACTACTTTGTTTTTAGATAGACTCCCAAACAGGGTCTGTCAATAACCCTACCCACTCTTAATAAGGAATTATACAAAAGGAATGAGTATCATTCATAACCCAGAGATTTTGCACCCCACAAATCACACCACGCTCAGTTTCCTGTTGAAGTCTTATTGCTTAGTGAAAACAAAAATCACAGAGTACAAGTGAGCTTGTAATTTTTAAATCATCTTCCTCTTTGGTAATAAAGTACAAGATGTTCCTCAGTGTGCTGAAAACCTCTAGATGATTATAGAGATTGAGGAGGGGATAGGAGGAGGAAGCTTGACTTTTCATAAATAAACCATTAAAACTCAGGTTGTTAAACTAAGAACTCACACATGAACAAGGGAAGCCTTGAACAAAGCCCCAGTTGCAAATGTTCAATAAGATCCTGGACTCATTATCCTTCTGCTTCAATAAGCAAAATTAAATTTTTTAAAAAAGGAAAAGAGAAAGTGTGAGTCAAGTGTCCAGGGGTGGACAAAAGATAGCTTTTCTTTTCTTCCATGAATTCACTTCCATCAATAGGTGGCTGTGTGTTCTTACACCGTCCTTCAAGAAGTTCATGTACACATCTCTGAGAATGTGGCCCTAGAAAAAAGGCATCCTTACATAGCTTTGACCACCACCAACAGCCTAGCGGCTGCTTTATTTAATATAATTAAGGTTTCAATTATCCAAGAAGGGCCAAAGAACATTTGCTTTCCTCTAATATGCCTCTTCCATGACCCTAAGGGGATTTAGAGGCCCCCCAGGAATAAATTTCTCCTCCATCGCAAATATTTTGCCACATGTGTTTGTTATGATTGGCTGAGCCTGTGGTGAGCACTCTTTAATTAGGGCAAGATTTAACATCCTAAAAGAAGATGTGTCTCATATTTTCAGGTTCTAGCCATTTGTGAACACCCTCCCAAGCACAAACCAGGCAAGCCAGGGTTCTGTTAGGGGTGCAGATTTCTATTCGTAGAAGGAAGGGTCAATTTTAATTTTCTCAAGTGATACCTTGGCACAAGATGTTTTTTCAAAACTCAGGACATCTGTTTTAGAATACAGAAAAATGCCTGTTTCTTTATGATAATATACTTGTGCATTCCCAGCTGACATGATTTCATCATGGGTATATTTAGCTATGATTTCTAATTTGGGACATTTGATTAAAATATGTCAAATTAAATTACTCATCATAATATTCGACCTAATGTGAATTCCCTCCAGAAACATTTGTATAATTAATTGTCTCCATTTGTTTCCTTTTTTCCCCTGTCAGATTTATTTTCTCTGCTTTGCTCATTCTCTTTATTTTATAATTCTTCATATATAAGGGATGTATATTATATACCCATTTTTTAAATTTTTGAATTAAAATCTTCAAAATTGATTTGATTGAAGTATCTTATGCCATAAATTAGTAATCACAACAACTTATTATTATATATAATGACTGTGCTTACTTTGAGACAGGCACTATTTTAAGTTCTTTCCATTTTTACCTAACTTTATTCTCAAAATAACCTTGTGATTATTACCTAATGTAATGATCTGCACTTTACAAACAAGGAGCATGAAACATGGAGAGAGCAAATAGCTTTCTCCAGGCACACAGCAGAATCTATTTTCAAACACAGTGTAACATTTAGGGATCCTTTCTCTAAATCACCAACCTGGCCCTGGGATACCTCTCTGAATTTGTCTCACTCTACACCATTGCCACAGAGATATTTCAAATATACCAAAATAATCTTGTCATTTCGTTGTTGACCACCTTTGGATACCACCCCTGCCCCACCGATCCAAATGTCCATGCGTTAGACAACCTACCCATTCACCTCAAGGTATGGCATTTATGTTTGCAAAACTCTACACATAAGAATCATAAATTCTGCAAGGACAAAAATCATGGTTTATTGTATTATTTTTAAAGTCTTTGTTTCAGTTTATAGCAGCCTTCCTTAATTATTTATACTTCCTAAAACCCATACTAGGACTCCTTCTTTTGTACAATGAAAGAAAAGAGGGGCTGGTGTGGGCTCCTGTCAGATATTGTTAGCTGAGCCCCACAGTGAGCAGCATGAGCGTAAATTAGGTTGAGTTCCGATGAGAAACACATGCATGTATTCCAATACAGAGGGGTTATTTGGTTGGAAAACAAAATAACTTAAAAGTTGCAGGGATAGGGCTGGGGCTGTAGCTCAGTGGTAGAGCGCCTGCCTAGCATGCATGAGGCACTGGTGTTCGATCCTCAGCACCACATATAAATAATGTACAAATAAAATAAAGATTCATCAACAACTAAAAATATATATCTATTTAAAAAAAAAAAAGTTGCAGGGATAATGTAAGATTGGGCATCCCAATGTCACTCAACAAATCACTTCTTTCCAAAGACGCGGCAAAAATTAGAAAGTGTTAGAAACTAAATGATCTAGACCCTAATGGTATCGATGCAGAAGCTTGGGCCTATAGATGCAAAGTGATCTGCCTAGTTTCACCCAACTGGCTGGAGGCAGGACCAGGTCTAGGAAGTGGTCCTCCTGCTCTCCCTCCGGTGCTCTTCCTGTGATGGTGCTCCAGTATCTTCCGTCTGTGCTGCTTGTCTGAGGGCTGTTGTGGATTCTTGTGGAACTTAAAATTTCATTTTGTTCAGTATCTGTAGCCACCATAGATCATTCACGCTGGAATCTGGGATGGGGTCAGGGTACAGGGTGCTGTTTTGTTTTGTTGGGTTGTGGTTTTTTTTTTTTTTTAATATCTTTATTTTATTTTTTTATGTGGTGCTGAGGATCGAACCCAGTGCCTCACGCGTGCCAGGCAAGCACGCTACCACTGCGCCATAACCCCAGCCCCTTGGGTTGTGTTTTGATTTTTCCTTTATTAGAGAAAATTGCAAGCACATACAGAAGAGAGTTTAATGGTAGAGAATGACTTTCATTCACAATCTGTTCATCGACTCGGACCATCTTACATCATCCCTATGCCTGGATCACTTCTTCTCCAACTCCAGGTGATTTTTAAGTAAATCCTAAACATGTTATTTCGTCTGTAAATATTTCAGTACTCTAAATAAGGACTCTTTTTTAAAAGTCCCTGATTTATTTCGTTTCTTTTTAAAACAAGATCTAAATAAGGACTGTACTTTGCAATTTGTGAGTTTTCAGTTGCTCCTAATTTATAAATTCTCCCTCCAGCAGACTCTTTTTTTTAAATTTATTTTTTCATTAAAAAAAAAAACAACAAAAAACAGAACCAGGTTGTTGTCCTTTAGAGTTTCCCAATAGCCCAAAAGCCTGGATTTTGCTGTTTACATCCGTTGTACTATCCTTCAACATTTTATATGTGCCCTCTTCCTGTGTTTATCTTGAGAAATATTTCAGACAAAAAAAGGAAGATGGATGCTTCTTCCCCTTTATTTATTCCCTTCAAATAAAGAGTAGTTTCACTAACAGCTCCCAAAGGTGACCATGAAGAATGTTGTTTTATCTTTTGGCATCAATATGAGCTTGTTTGATTACTTTGATATATTGCAACTATTTATCCTATAGATAGATTATACCCTTTTTTGCTAGTAAGGGTCTTTGCAGGTTTGTTTTGATATGACTCTTGTAGAATTGTTAGTAATTCTATCTTGCTTTTTAGAAGAATAAAACACCCCAGTCTTACACATTTTCTGCCCCGATGTGGAATCAATCAGTTTTCAACCCTAGTAAGATTTTAAGGGAAAAACGTATTTGGAAGACTTTTGTCTCAAGGAGTGTTCAATAGTACTGGGTTGGTTATTGTTTTAAGAGTTTTCAATGGCTGGAACTAGATAACATTTCCTCTCTCGATCAAATACATTGCAAATTCACATTTTTAACTCCTGTTCAAATAAGGGCCACAAGGCATTTATTTAACTTTGTCAATCCTAATTTAGGTTTTTCCTTTTCACACAAAAATTCCTTACTGTAAATTACACCAACATAAATAACCCTCTAAATTTATCCCACAATTACATACACTTGAATCCATAGTAATACCAACGCTTCTAATAATGGCAAAATTATTGAATACCTTTTAAGGCATCTTTTAATTATTTTTGTTCTTAAAGTATATCACACAAGGGATAGAGAGATAAATTGCTATATTACGATATCACCTGAAATGCATTTTATTTATATCTATTTTATTTTAGGAGTTGATTTTTAATATTGTTTGTTTATAAGTATATAAAATATTTACATTTTCCAAAGATAAATCTGTACAAAAACATATTCGCATAAGTCCAAATTTAATTACAGTTCTAGCTGCTTTATTCCTCTAGATCTCTATTTATTACATTTTAAAAAATTCAGTGGTCCATCTTACCATATACTTAACTTACCATATATTTAATATTAGCAAATATACTATGTTAGCTTTCTGTCACTGTGACAAAATACCTGAGATAAATAACTTATAAGGAGGAAAAGTTTATGTTGGCTCACAGTTTCAGAGGTTTCAGTCCAAGGTCATTTGACCCTGTTGCTTTGAGCCTGTGGTGGCACAGTACATCATGGCAGGAGCACATGGTGGAGAAGGGTGCTAACCCCATAGTGGCCAGGAAGAAAAAAAGAGAGACAGAAATGGGCTAGGGTCGCAGTATGCCCTTGAAGGGCATACTCTCAATGACCTAACTTCTTTCCACTAGGCCCTACCTCTTATAGGTTCTACCACCTCCCAATAGCACCCAGGCTAGGGACCACACCTAGCCTTTGGGGCCTTTGGGCCTTTGGGGGATGTTCCAGATACAAATCATAGCTTTCTACCTCTGGCATCCAAAGGCTCATAATCACCTCACATTACAATATGCATTTGGTCCATTTCTAAGAGATCCCAAAGTCTTAATAATTCCAGCACTGCTCAAAAGTCCAAGGCCAAAGTCTCCTCTGAGACTCAAGGCAAACACTTAGTTGTGAATTCGAGAGAGACAGAGAGAGAGAGAAAGAGAAAGAGAGAGAGAGAAAAATTAACATATTTACAAAACACAATGACACACAGTAAACACTCCTATTTCAAAAGGGAGGATTAGGGGCATAGAAAGAAGGGATTGGATCAAAGCAAGACTACAACCCAGTAGGGAAAACATTAAATCTTCAGTCTGTATGTCCAGCATCTGAGGCACATGGTAGAATGATGTGATTTCCAAAGGACTTGGACAGCCCTATCACTGGGACATTGCTGGCTGTGGCCTACATGGCTACTCTCTTGGCCTAGATCTGGTCACTACCTGCAGCTTCCCTCAGCAGGTATCCCAGGTCC
>PVHX01035308.1:0-11627 GCA_004024805.1 Geosciurus inauris
ACTCTGCTCTTCAAGACCAGTGCCCTCAAATATGTTACACATCTATCCCAAACATCCATCAATTAAACTTCATTTGACTTTAACTATCTTTAAATTATTAATGTAATAACTTCAATAAAAATATAAATCCTTAAATTCCACATCCCATTTAATTCTTCTTTTTCTCTCCAATGTTTCAGAGGTAAGTTTATCTTTACTTTTCCTTCATTCAACTGAAACATTCTGGATCTATAGATTTCTATTTTAGAGAAAGAAATTCTAAAACTTAATATCCTATGCAATATGACTTTTCAATCTTATTTTGCTTGATATCCTTGAAGGATTTGATACTTTTGTCATGGCCTTATTGCTGTAAATTTTCCTACCCTTGGCTTCATGACTTCTTTTTTTTTTTAGTTTTCAATGAACTTTTTATTTTATTTATTTATATGAGGTGCTGAGAATCGAACCCAGTGCCTCACACATGCTAGATAAGTGCTCTACCACTGAGCCACAGCCCCAACCCAGGACATTATTCTTACCTTAAGCAATATTTGTGAAATCATGGATGTGATATGATAGTTTTCAAAATATTAAAATTAAAATATAAATATTAGGAATATTTCCTCATCTACCATCTAATATGATTTCTTTTTTTTTTAATTAAACTTTTCTTTTTTTTTCTCAAAAATTGCATTTTAATACATGTTATCAAACATAACAGAAAAAAACAAATTTTCAGAAGCTGTACACACTGTTCACTGAAAACATTTGTAGAGGCAAATAGAAAAAATTGTTACAATCATAATTTTTCTAACTTTGCACAAAATTATAAGCAGATTACATTCTTCATATTAAACACCTTTATATGCACTTTCAATGAACAGTATATATATATATATATATATATTTTTTTTTTTTTGTCAACCATCTTTACTATACCCATTCCCCTTTCCTGCCCCCTGCCTCCCCCATGTCACGTCTAGTGTTCCTCTATTTCTCTTATGTTTCCCATTCCCATCTCCCTTATTCATCAGCATCCACTAATCAGAGAGACCATTCGGCATTTGGTTTTTTGGGATTGGCTTATTTCACGTAGCATAATGCTTTCCAATTCCATTCATTTGCCTGCAAATGCCATAATTTTATTCTCTTTTATTGCTGAATAATATTCCATTGTGTATATGTACCACAGTTTCTTTATCCATTCATCTATTGAAGGGCATCTAGGTTGCTTCCACATTTTAGCAATTGTGAATTGTGCTGCTATAAACATTGAAGTAGCTGCATTACTATAGTATGCTGTTTTTAAGTCTTTAGGGCATAGGCCAAGGAATGGGATAGCTGGGTCAAATGGCAGTTGGTTCCATTTCAAGTTTTCTAAGAAATCTCCATACTGCTTTTCAGATAGGTTGTACCAATTTTCAGTACCACCAGCAATGTTTGAGTGTGTCTTTTTCACCACGTCCTCGCCAGCACTTATTGTTGCTTGTATTTTGGATAGCTGTCATTCTGACTGAGGTGAGATGAAATCTTAGGGTAGTTTTGATTTGCATTTCTCTAATGGCTAGAGATGTTGAACATTTCTTCATATATTTGTTGATTGATTGTATATCTTCTGATAAGTTTCTGTTCAGCTCCTTAGCTCATTTATTGATTTTTTTGGTGTTAAATTTTTTGAGTTCTTATATATCCTGGAGATCAGAGCTCTATTTGATGTGCATGTGACAAAAATTTGCTTCCAGAATGTAGGCTCTCTGTTCACCTCATTTATTGTTTCTTTTGCTAAGAAGCAAGTTTTTAGTTTAAATCCATCCTATTTATTGACTCTTGCTTTTATTTCTTGCGCTTTAGGAGTCCTGTTAAGGAAGTTGGGGCCTAATCCAATGTGATGAAGACCTGGGCCTACTTTCTCCTCAATTAGACGCAGGGTCTCTGGTCTAATTCCTAGGTCTTTGATCCACTTTGAGTTTTGTGCATGATGAGAAATAGGGGTTTAATTTCATTTTGCTGCATATGGATTTCCAGTTTTCAAAGCACCATTTGCTGAAGAGGCTATCTCTTCTCCAGTGTATGTTTTTGGCACCTTAAACTGGGCACGGTGGCACATGCCTGTTATCTCAGCACTTTGGGAGGCTGAGACAGGAGAATCACGAGTTCAAAGCCAGCCTCAGCAATGGCAACGTGCTAAGCAACTCCGTGAGATCTTGTCTCTAAATAAAACAGAAAATAAAGCTGGGGAAGTGGCTCAGTGGTCAAGTGTCCCTGAGTTCAATCCCTGGTACAAAAAAAATAAAAGTTTGCACCAATTTATGCCTGTTTTTTTCCTCTACAATCTGATTGCTCTATTTTTATGGATATTATTTATATATATATTATACATTATATATATGTTACATATTGTATATTATACTGTATATAATATTATATATTATAAATAATATATATCTTATAAATTTAAAATAAGATATATCAAAATAAATAAGAGAGAAAGGAAAAGTTATATGGAGAAATTTCCCCATTAATTATCAAGGAATACTTCAGCACACAGTAAGTTCTATGTGCATGTTATCCATTGTGATACTTTTGATAATATTTAGAGAAGAGTTGTTCGGAGTGGGAACAGTGATTGAATGACTGGTGGCAAAAATAAAAGCATGTGTTCTCATGTTGTATCAGTAAAGAGGTTATAGCCAAGATACAGACATTGCTTTTAATTTTTATGATCCTAGTCTTCAAAGAGAGAGAAGGGATGGAAGAATCAAAGTATTTCATGGACTACTTAACAGTATTACTGTTTCGAAGAATATTTTGAGTCCATCTCACTATGAAATTTCAACTATGAGGAAAGACCAGAGGACACAAAACCAACTGAGTAAAAATCATTCAATGAAGTGAGCTAATAAAGAAAAGTGGAGACAGGAAGAAAAATAGATGATAGGGAGCCAAAAAGGGGGTGTGGTGGATAATAATGCAACCTGATTCTGTAGAATTAAAAGATGAGCATCCCATCTACCTGCACCAGCAGAGAGTTCACCTCAGCAGCTCCAAGGCATGAGAAACAGAGAAATTTGCTCCTTTTTTATAGACGTCATTACCTTTCAAGACACACAGCTATAAATAGTTCTTATCTTTAAGCCAATTATCAGGACTGGAATGATGACCAGTATCTGCTCTGGTACTGGCTTTCTGTAGAAACTAGGTCTTCTCTGTTCATTGTTTTCCCCAGGGTCAAGTGTCATTAGCTGCAGAATAGAGAAAAATGGAAACTGACCAATTCCTTCTGGTGAGCAGTAATTATGTCGATGTGAAATACTTTCTTACATTAGATATTAAACGTTTATTGGATTTCTGAAAGTTGCCAAAAGCACTAATTAATCTTTTTTGGCATTGATATTGGGTTAGGGACCAAATGCTACAATGTCCCCCCTAAATGTTCATTCAACTTACGGTTTTGAGGAATGGTGAGTTAAAATTTGAGAAACATGGGACTTTTAAAAATCTTCACTTGGAGTTTTAATACCTAAAATTATTCTATGTTGAAGTTTTTCTTTTCTTTTTATTTGTGATAAAAAGCAAAGTATGGGTTAAGTATATTTAAAGGGAGTTCATCATATTTTAATATTGAATAAAATTCATTAACTGTTTTTTAAAGAAAGAATTTTTTTATATCCCCATAGCCTGTGTTGCAAGATTTGTAAATATTTTCTTCATAAAAATATAATTTCAGTTTTCCCCATCCCTCCAAGAACCATAAATGTAAACTTTATCCTCATTTTTCTCTGTACACATGGTATACTTTCAAAGTCAGTGACATTTTGCTTCTAGTGGTGCAGTTCCTACTACTCTAGGACTAAATTGATGTATAGTATCACACATTCTTCTGAGTTATCATCATGCAGTTGATATTGTGTCTAGGGCAAACTTGTTGATAGTTTGAAGTTAGTTTTTAAATGCATTCTTCATAAACTTAAATGTCCAATATTCCTGTCACTATTTTGTCACAAGCCATGCATTAGTGTCACTTCAAGTACAACATGAAGCAGCAGTCTTGACAGAAGATATTTTTTGTAAATACCTGAAAAAGAAAAAGCCTAAAGGCATATAAGCACAGGAAAGGGGAGAAGGAGCAGTCAGAGAATGCCTCATAACAAATTGCCTGCATCTCTCTAGTAACAATGCCTGTTATTAAAGAGATAAAATGTAAGTGCTGGCAAGGAAGTGCAGAAGAGAGAAATTTTGCACACTGTCGGTGGAAATGTATGTTAGTATAGCCACTGTGGGAAATGGTATAGAGGTTCCTCAGAAAATTAAAAATAGAGCTACCATATGATCCAACAGTCCCATTATTGGGTATTGATCCAAAGGAAATGAAAGCAGTATGTGGAAGAAACCTCTTCACTCCCATGTTTACTGCAGCACTGTTCACAATATCCATGAGGTGGAAACCACCTAAGTGTCCATCATCTGATGAATGAATAAAGAACACTGGTACATATTCACAATGGAATATTATTTAGCCATAAAAAATAAAAATTCTGTCATTTAAGATGAACTAACTCTTCATTATGTCAAATTAAATAAACCAGGCACAGAAGACTAGTCCAATCTGATCTTCTCACCTGTGGATCTAAAAAGTTAATATCATGGAAGTTGAGAGCCTGGTGGCTCCCAGAGGGTAAAAGAGTAGGGGAAGGAGGACTGGGGACCTGTTGATCAATGAGTAATAAGTTACATGTAGATAAGAATAAGACATTCTTATGCTGTTGCAGAGGAAGTTGAACTTAGATAATTGTAGAGAGCCATCTGTGGGCTGTATGTGGACTATAGGCATTGCAGTCAGTGAAGGGATAGTCTGGCATTGGAAACTTCCTGTGGCACCCCCACAGGGATAGACCACCTGATGCAGGTGAACTTCTCCCCTCAGCTCTGCCAAAGATCCCACACAGCACCAGAGATGGGCTGACCTGCTATAGTCATACAACCTCTCTCAGATGGGTGTGACCTGCCAAGATGCCAATCAACCTACTGACTGCAGATACCATGAAGCAAGATTCCGCCCTTAAAACCTTATCCCTGCCTTTGATGTACCCCTTAAAATAAACCGTGGGAGCCATTTTCTTGTTGTCTAGCTCCAGCTCCCGTGTGGACTGGACCTATCAGGGGCTCCAACTTTTGAAACTATCTTTCTGACTTTATCTTTTGTTCTTTACTAATTATTCTAGAATTTAATTTCTCAGATGGCTTACATCCTCCTCTGCAGGAAAAAGAACCCCTCAAGGAGACACCGGCCGTCTCCCCATAGATAATAATAATGTATTCTATATTTTTAAAATAAAATTGATTTTTGAGTTTTCATCATACATATATAAGAATTGTTTGAGGAGATAGGTGTGTGTAACCTGATTTAAACATTATATAATGCATACTTATATTGATATATCATGTTACCCCATTAACACCTGTAATTTTTTATTTCATATCAGTTAACAAATTTAATTTTTAAATAATTAGATAAATAAATATTCATATTTCTAACAAATGCCAGAGTGATTATTTAAAAGATGAGGGGAAAGGAAGAAAAATGACATGGAGTAGCCTCAGGCTGCAGTGCAGCTCTGAAGAAGTCCTAACCAGGTTGATGGGAGCTTCAGGGCAAAGACTGGCCCTTACTGGAATTCTGCATTAGGTAGAAATGCGCGGGCTCTGACATACTCATTGTTGTCAGTCACTGGTTGGAGCAGCCAGGGATAGTGATGCCTGTGTGAATGCTGCTGTAAAAACTTCAATGCAACAACTGGATGCTGTCGGGCCGCTGCATTCCTTAAAGCAAGTGATGTATTGAGGGAGGGATAAACTGGCATGTTTCTGAAGCTCTGCTCAGTGCTAGCTGTTCCTTTCCTGCAGTATCATGGCCCTTGCCATAATTTTCTGGGTGCTCCTACTTTGGATTTGTTTTAACAAAGTCCAATTTCTATTTGTTGATTTGTTTCCGAAAAATGATTTGTTATGGCTTGGATGTGAAGTGTCTCCCTAAAACTCTTGTGTGAGACAAGGAAAGAAAGTTTAGAGAAGAATTGATTAGGTTATGAGAACCTTAAACCAAACACTGAATTGCTCACCTCATGGGTAATTGAAGGCTGGTAGGCTATGGCTGGAGGAGATTGGTCATTTGGGGCATGCCTTTGGGTCATAGGTTTTATATCTGGCAAGTAGAGTCTGTGAAGAATAGTAGTTTATTTCTGTTTTATTTAGTTCTCTTGCCCTTTTTTTTAATATTTTTTTTAGTTGTAGATGAACACAATATCTTTATTTTATTTATTTTTATGTGGTGCTGAGGATCGAACCCAGTTCCTCACGCATGCAAGGCAAGCTCTCTACCACTGAGCCACAATCCCAGCCCTCTCTTGCCCTTTTTAACTGTCCGGACTTTGCAATAAATCACAATAAACAAAGGTATTCATATATCTTTATGGTATGCATATATCTTTATAGTATGCTGACTTTAGTTCTTTTGGATAAAGGCTGAGAAGTGGTATAGCTGAGGAGTGTGTCATATAGTGGATACATTCCTTGTCTTTTGAGGAACCTCCATACTGATTTCCATAGGGGCTCTACTAATTTCCTTTTCCTCCAATAGTGTATGAGTGTTCTTCCCCCCCCCCATCTTTACCAGCATTTATTGCTATTTGAATTCTTGATGTTTGCCATTCTGACTGGTATAATATGAATCTCATGGTATAGTTTTGATCTGCATTTCCCCGATGGCTAGAGATGTTGAACATTTTTTCACGTAATCATTTGCTGCCCCAATTCTGACACCTCCAGACTTGACTACCAGGTGGGAAATCACATGCAGGTCTTCACTCTCCAACCTCTGATAGCTGGATTCTTGATCTGATGATCTTAAAGGAAGCCCCTTCCAAGCCTTCTACCTTCTAGTGCAGTCTGATTTCCCGCCACATAGACTAAGCAGGTTTGTATCAGAGTCCCTCCCCAGGGCCAAACTGACTCTCCTGCTGACAGCCTACTGAGCCAGTGCAGTGATGTTGCCTCAAGGTCCAGGAAATAGGAAAATGCATAAGATTTGTACTATGAGAGCAGTAAGCAACAGACAATATGACTTTCTTGAGATGGCTCCATGTTACAATATCCTGAGAACATGCTAGGAAGCACAGAAGACTTCAGAGTCAGCTCACTATACAGATCCAGGTCTTGATTTGCAACTTTCAAGAACTACTAATACACTCTAGCAAGAATGCAGTCAGGATTCCCTACTGTGATGTTCTCTACACAGGAAAGTGGAAGTGGAAGTTACATGCAGGTTTTAAATCACTTATGAAGCAATAGCGATTCCTAACAATAAAGAGCCACATACATGAGCTAATTTGAGAAATGTCATCTAAAAAAATTCCAAGAAGTCATCACATGTTCACATGCAGGTCTGTTGGCATATATGAATAATGTTTCTATAATCATCTGGTTTGGGGAAGCCATGAGTACAACTATTTAATATCTCAGTTATATCAGGCATGTTATCATGAGCCTTTTAATTTCTTAACATAGAAATTGATTGTCACTTGTAGCATGTAAGATGCTGATATAGATATGAGATCTAAGAAACTTTAATTTTTTTATCTAATTACTCTGGCTAGAGTTTCAAGGACTATGTTGAATAGAAGTAGTGAAACAGGTCATCCCTACTGATTCCAGGTTTAGAGGGAATGATTCCAATTTTACTCTGTTTAGAATGTTGTTGACCTTGGGTTAGCATAGATAGCTTTCACAATGTTGAGATAAATTCCTACTATCCCTAGTTTTTCTAGTTCTTTCAACATCAAAGGGTGCTGTATTTTATGAAATCCTTTCTCGGCATCAATTGATATAATCATATGATTCTTATCTTTAAGTCTATTGATTTGATGAATAATGTTTATTGATTTCTGTATGTTGAATCAACCTTGCATCCCTGTAATAAACCCCATTTGATCTTGATGCACTATTTTTTAAATATGGTTTTGTATGCGTTTTGCCAGAATTTTATTGAGAATTTTTGCATCTATGTTCATCAGGGATATTGGTCTGAAATTTTATTTCCTTGATGTGTATCTGCCTGGCTTGGTATCAGGATGATACTAGCCTCATAGAATGAGCTTAGAAGGGTTAAATCCTTTTTAATTTCATGGAATAATTTGAGGAGTATTTGTATAAATTCTTCTTTGTAGGTCTTGTAGAAGTGGGCTAAGAATCCATCTGGTCCCAGGGTTTTCTTGGTTGGTTGGCTTTTCATGGCTTCTTCTACTTCTTTGCTTGAAATTGATCTGTTTAAATTATGTATGTTCTCCTGATTCAGTTTGGGCAGATTATATGCCTCTAGAAATTTGTTGGTGTCTTCAAGATTTTCTATTTTCTGGAGTATGAATTTTCAAAATAGTTTCTAATTGTCTTTTGTATTTCAATAGTATCTGTTATGATATTACCTTTTTCATCATGAAATTCATTAATTTGAGTTTTCTCCTTTTCATTTGTTAATTTTATTTATTTTTTTCAAAGAATCAGCTCTTTGTTTTGTCAATTTTTTGAATTTTTGTTTCAATTTCATTGATTTCTGCCCTGATTTTAATTATTTCCTGTCTTCTACTGATGCTTTATATTGAATTTTTAATTTGGTTTATTGTTTCCTTCATTTCAAGGATTTCTGATTTGTTTTTCAGGATCTCTATCTCCTTCTTAAAGTAATCTTTTGCTATATGTATTTGCTCCCTTATCTCTTTGTTGGTGTGATCAGTGGTTGCCTGTATTTATTCTCTTATGTCATTCTTTAATTCACAGATCATTTTAATTATGTATATTCTAAATTCTTTCTCTGACATTTCATCAACTGTGCTGTCAATGGATTCCAATATTGTAGTGTCTTGATTTCTTTGAGGCATATTCTTCCCTTGTTTTTTCATGTTGTCTATGGGTCTTCCTCTCTTGCAGCATAGATCCGAGGTCTTATAGATTCTACCCTATAATCTTATACTGTACCTGCAGGTTACCTGTACCTAACCTTGATGTTGGGCTTCCAGTCCCAGGCCAGTGTCCCAAGATGGGTGCTACTGCAACTAAAGTTGGTGGCGGCAGTAGCAGAGGTAACTCAAGATAGCAATGGGGGTGTCCTAAGATGGATGCAACCATTTTCAGAAATGAGGCTGAAAGGCAGGTCTTATAATGGCTTTGTGGTGCTTCTTCAGAGATGTAGTGCTGTGGTGTGCTGTACTGTGGCAGACAGTTGCCTCCAAACACTGTTTTTTGTCCCAAGGTGGAGGCTACTACTATGTAGGGAGGGCTATGGTGATGGCTATGCTGTCCCAAGATGGAGGCAAGCCAGGGGAATGATGCATTGGTAATTGAGGAGCCCCATCATGGTCCTCCTCTCTGCATGGGGATGACCCTGGGCCTAGGTTCTCACACAGGTCAGCAGGGGCTATCCTGGGACTGACATAGGCCTGGGTTCCCGAGCGTGTAGCAAGGGACTAGTCCTAGGCCTGTGATTGGGCCTGGACTCTCTTTTGACTGGCTGGGGTAGTCCTAGGCCTGACCTGGGCTCCAGGGTGGGTCAGCAGGTCCTAATTTCTTAATATAGAGATTTATTGTCACTTTTAGCTTGTAAAATATTGATATAGATATGAGATCCAAGAAACTGTGACTTTCTTCTGTGCATGGGAATAAATTAGAAATTAATATATTATAAAGATGTGCAAATATAATTTTCATGGACAACATCATACATCATCATCAAAAGCTATAGACTATGAATTATTATATATGCTTAATACTCTAAACACCATGAAATGTTGATGTAACTGGTCTTTTTCATTCTAATTCGACTGACAATGAAATGATCTGTGTTTTCTTTCTCTATGTATTTTGATAGAAACACACATACATAGAATGTGGTTTTTTGTTTGTTTGTTTTGTGTGTGTGTGTGTGTGTGTGTGTGTGTGTGACAAATTTCTGTGGGGGTTGTTGTCAGGTGAAGTTTTCCTAAAAACAGAAAATTTGTCAGGTACATAGCCTATAGCTCCATGAATATCTGAAATTTGCAAGGAATGAATGTGTAATTGCACTGTGTTGTTATTGATGCTTCTACTTGCGTTTGTTCTTATCAGTTGAAATTTTTTTGCTTTAAAAGAATATACCCATCTTCCTCATTCTTATGGTTGCCTTATTTTTTCATGTAAGGTAAAAACTTAAGTATAAAATTATTTATTAAGCAAGAAAAGAAATGATGTTTAGTAGTATTGCAAACACCTCTCACTCTGTATTTGAGAATTTTAAAAATTCAAGGAAAATTTTGCAATTATAAATAAATAATACCCCAAAATTTGAAGGGATTATGTCATTTAGGGGTAGGACAATGGTATTGTGTTTACATTCATTTGTCATTTTTTTATCTAAGTTGAAGAAGACCCTTCAAGTATCTTTAGTATCAACCCTAGATAAGTTAGAATTAGGATGGATATATCATATTGCATCTTTTTCCACTTACAACAAACAAGGATATCATCTTAGACTTTGAATAACAAATTGGTATAGGGTAAGAATTTTTAAAAGAAAACCTGACAATATTCTTAGAATGACACTTATAGTGGATGATACTTTATAACCATATTGGGAGATTTCTGGTAAGTTTAATTACCACATTCTTTGTGCTTGAACAGAAATTTTCATAGCTTTCTTTGAACCACATGTAACACAAAATAACTTTAAAAAGCATACATAAAATGGAATAATCCCATCTAGATGTAAAATTTTAAATTATATAGGAGGAAAGTAATACATTTATATTAATATATTACCTCTTGTGCCATATGTATTTTTAAAATAGAAATAATGATAGGGACTTCGAAGGAGTAGGGTAAGTACTATATAATCTTAGTAAAATGTGTACACTTTATTGAGAATATAGGTAGTATTTAATAAATAGTGGCAATTGTTATTTTTATAGCTATCATTTACTAATATTTGAACTTATACAAAGGGGTATTAATGTAGATTTATTCTCTCCAAGTGGTAAAATTTTAAGTATTGGATTTTAAACAAATTTTTAATAATGGAAAAAAACACAAAGCATACATCTGTGAGCACTCATAGTTCATACATAAGAATGAGTCATGCATACAGTACAATTAATTTACAGGCCAAAATGTAGACAAACTGGGCTACACTAGTCCATTTTCTTGTTACATGAGCTATTATCACATGGATTTGACATGGTGATTCACCAGTTTCTTTGTGGCTTTCTTAATATCTTTATTTCTCAGTGTATAAATGGCTGGATTCAGGAGAGGTGTGATGACTGTGTAAAACACAGCCAAAAACTTGTCCACCCAACTGATGCTGACTGGCCACAGATAGATGAAAATGCAGGGTCCAAAGAACAACACCACCACTATGATGTGAGAAGTACAGGTAGAGAGAGCCTTTGAGGCACCACCTTCAGAGTGAAGGCGCACCGTGAATAGGATGTAGGTATAGGACACCAGCAAAACAATGAAGCAAGTTGTTGCCAAAATGCCACTGTCTGCATTTATCAGCATTCCCAAAGTATTAGTGTCCATGCAGGCTAATTTAAGCACTAAAGGGATATCACAGAAAAAGC
>PVHX01035309.1:0-11629 GCA_004024805.1 Geosciurus inauris
AGGCAGCCCTGTGCCCAAATTCCAGCTTCAAACCTTCTCCCTACATGAAGCCAGCAGTTCTAAACTACTCTGAGCCTGGGTTCTCTCACCTGTAAAGAGGCAGCTGCAGCCTTGGAAGGGCTGCAGGGCCTGGTGCAGTGAAAGCCAGCCAAGAGCACTGGTTTCCATTTCTAAACTTCTTGAAGCTTCACCAGCCCTCAGAAAAGTCCACCGATCCACAGCACACCACTCGTGCATACAAGCTCTGCCTGGGGCACAACAGGGCCAGGAGTCACTGCTGTCTAGGAGCAGGCAGCCTAGTGCCACCCCAACCTAGCTGGTGCTCCCAGTCGGGAGGAAAGGCTTTCTGTTGGATCCACACATCCCCCGACTAGAACCTTTTTAAGTCCCTTCTGTCTGCTTTATCCATGCTGTGTCCCTAAGGCCAGAAGAGAGCGTGGTGCCTAGCAGATCTCTCAAAATACTCATAGAAAAAGTGATTTCTGCTCAGTGTTATTGTTATCTGAGTGCATATCTTATTCCAAATATTTGTCTGTGTCTTGAGAGAGGCCATAACACATTACCCAGTTTGGCCTCATCCTTTCAGATCAACTTGCACCCCCAGCCGCTCCTCCCTTCAGTCAATCAGCAACCATTCAGCTTGTCAGGGCTCTGCTAAGTCCCAGACTATCCCATGATAAACACAGCCTTGCTGGCAGAGAGTTCACAGTACAGACAAAGAAGCAAGGAGTGACAATATGACATGCTGATAAGCAGGCATGAAGGCTACCTAAGCTGGCCGGGAATGGTCAAGGAAGGCTTCCTGGAGGAAGTACTCCCTGGGAAAGAAATGGAAGTCCTGATGGGAGAAAGAACCCCTTACACTCCAGGAAGCAGCTCTCTGAGACAGGCTGCTATTTTGCCCAGGCTGACCTTGAATTCCTGGGCTCATGTGATCCTCCTGCCTCAGCCTCTAGGTACAGAGACTGTGCATGTACCACTGTATCAGGTAAGAATATACTTATAAAGGAATGAAGAAGTTAGTTCAAAGTCAGCTGTGGCCTTTCACTGAAACAAGAGAGTACCCATGGACATTTGAGCCCCTTGGTTCAAACCTTGGGCTTCTGTGATCTCTCATCCCCATTAAATCATGACACAGATGATGTCTGCCTTGCTGCAGACTGACACTCCTAATTCCATTAGTTTTCTGAAGCTGTTTGTTGTCCCGGCAAACATCAGGACACCACTCTCCTTCTTCCATCACTGAGCTCCTGTGTCAGGAGGGCACCCACGTGGAGCTGATGACCGCCTCTGTTTTATCTGGCAGCCTCCCCTGGGGAACAGTATCCTGAGGCTCAGATGAACTGAGCAACTTGCCATGGCCACACAGCTGTGGTGGCATGGCTGGAACTGGAGCCCAGGTCTTTTTACTGCAGAGTGGAGTGGTGCATTTTTTCATGAAACCCACAAGTGCCAAAAAGCTCCAGGGGTTTTGCCACAGGGATAACATTTGATCAAAAGTTGACTTGTAGGCTGGGGGTGTAGCTCAGTGGTAGAGCACCTGCTCCCCATGCTCAGGTCCCTGGTTCCATCCCCAGAACCACCTAAACCGCAACAAAAAAAAGTTGACTTTCCTTTAATCAGTGGGCAGGAAAAGTAAATGAGGCTCAGGAACAAAACAAAACAAAACAAAACACAAAACCTTCATACTGTGGCCAGGAAGGGAGTTCCTCAGGGGCACAGGGTAGTTTGCAGTTGCTGCACCAGGCTAAAGGGCAGTGTGGTCAGCCCTCTGGCCACTTGCCTGCACCCTGCTGCATGATGTCACATCACAGCCCTCCCTGTTTCCATTCTAGCAAAAGTAAAGCTGCCTCAGGCTAAGCTGGGTCACCAGCCTGTGTTGCTCCTGGTCACATGGTTGCTAAGCATAAAAAGAAACATCTGAGAATGGACGGTGGAGGAGACCTTTAATAAACCGCGTAACCTCTGTAGGCATCTGACTCCTAGCAGGGCAGGCATCCCCTCCCTGGGAGTGAAGTCATGCTCAAGCTGGCGGAAGGCAAACGCCACCCCTCCCCTGCTGCCATCTAGGCCTGACTGCATGTGCCTGGCGGGCTCCACGGTGTGTTCGTCTCATCATCTCGCCAAACACATGAGCTGCCAGGACCGAGGCCCGGGCTCTGCATCCCAGCAGGGTAGCTTTACCTCCCAGAAGCTGTCACTGGACACCTCCACGCCCACAGAGTCGTCATAGGAGACAGACATCTCTCCAAAGGGTGAGGCGGCAGCAGTGAGCACTCAGACTCAGGGATCAGCTTCAGACGCTCAAGATCAGCAGACACACCTATGGAAGAAGAGCACAGGTCGTTGTGGTTTCCATGTTCTCAAGGAAAAAAGCAAGTCACCCCATCCCCGAACTTCCATGCTCTCCACTGCCCACATGCAACGGGCTGAAGTGTTTTCTTTGGGTGGGACAAAGTCGTAAGCTTGACCAGCTCGAGGCACTGGCGTTTGTGCAGTGCTCCATCGTTTTCACGTTAACGAGTACACCTCAACATCTTCCCAAAGAGCTTAAAGAACTCTCTGAAGAACAGTCTGTGTTCTCAGACCAATAGATTGGTACCCTGACTGAAAAACCTTCCCTATCCCTCAGGGGAAGGACAGAGGTCATGTGTGGAGAACACGTGGATGTGGGCAGGGTCCCTGTGTCAGGCCTGCCCTGGCCCATCCTAACCATCTGGAGGGGCAAGGACTGGGATAAGATCTGGGTGGACACAATCCCACCTTCAACATCTGACCCCTCTCTCCAGAGTTTCCACCACATTCCGCTTTGGTTAGACATTGATCCCATTCCCCACCTTGACGGACTCGGCCAGAGAAAGCCAAATTGAGACCAGTTTATTCTCTGTGTGAGGCTCAGCTGGAAAGAGAAATCCAAAACCATCATTTCTGAGTAACAGATTCAAGGCAGGCCCAGGCAAGGGGCAATCATTTCCCTTGCTAACAGGAAGATGAAGGGCCCGCCACATTCACAAGCACAAATGGCTTTGCCAGAGCAACCTGCATGCAGCCCAGATGAGACCACTGGCTCCAGCCTCCTGCATTTCCCTAACTACAGGGCCAAGAGGCCAATGCCCTAGCTTAGCAGTGAGAGGAGCTGGGGTATAGCCACACACACCCCTTGGAGCACCTACAAGGTAGGTTGGCTCCACTCTGCAAACTGCTAGGGTATCACAAAGGCCATCCTGCTGTGGCCCTGGTGCCACATTCCACAGTGTTCCCTTCTTCTATGGACACTTATGCTACCAGCCAGGGCCTCTCTGGAGTTACCCAGCCCATGCCTGCAGCAGCAGAAAGTGCCCTACTAGAGCAGCTATCGCTGCTCCAGGCCCCTCAGGGAACATCAGGACTTTTGTATGGGGCGAGTCTCAGGGTAGCCCCATCAGGCCATTTTCTGTCTGCATGCAGCTGTGGTTCAGGCGTTATGGAAAGATCGGTTCAGCACAAAATTTAAGAAGCGCCTCCTAAGCACCTGGAGCCAAAGAGAGAGAGGCTCGGCACAACAGCTAACTTTTAGGGCCAAAAGCCTGAATCCTGGAGTGAAGGGGTAACAAATCCAAGACATCGGAGCCACCCAGCATACCTACGGAAGAGGATATGCACTCCTGCTGTACCAGGATGCCCAGGGAGCGGGGGGGGGGCTCGCCCAAGCCAGCAGGGGCAGAGCTGGGCAAGGACCCACCCTTGCTCCCTCTCCCTCGTCCAGCCCCAGATCTCATGGCAGCACTGTGCTCAGTGACGGTGATATCCCCAGATCACTACCACGAGATGCCTTCCACCCAGCCAGGGCAAGCCTCCCCCTGGCACCCTGCGGAGGCACAGCCCAACTGTCTTCATGTGCACTATTTTGTTTCCGTGGAGCTGGGGATCAACCCCAGGGCCTCACACATGCTCGACACACTCTCCCACTGAGCTATGCCCTAGCCCTAGAGTTTTCTTTCAGTGATATTAACTAGGAAATGATCATACATGCATTTTCTATTTCTTTGTGTGATGATTCTGGAGCACTGTTTTTCTAGAGAATCCAGACCCCGCCCCCATTACTGCCCTAGAACTGTCTGATCACCCCTTTAGACTGGCAGCTCTACAGTAACGTCCATCCCTGACCCTGGCTTTTTATGCCTCTTCTCTTCACCAGTCTCATCAGAGGTTCATCAATTTTTATTCTTTCTCAAAGAATCGACTTCTAACACCTGCTCATTCACTACCTGCTCAGCTCAGCTGCCCCCTGCATGCGTGTTTTCTGCTTACCTGATTCTTTGCCACTCCTTCCCTCCACCCTCTTTGGGCTCCGCTCTTGGTCCCTTCTCTACCCTTTGAAGTAAAACCTCAGCTCACTGCTTTCCAGCTCGCTCCTTTCCTCACGTGTGCACGCTAGAGCTCTGAGCCCCCCAAAGCACAATTTGAACAGCAGTTTACAATCTCATTCACTTTGATGACAGTCCCATGAGTTATGTGTTTTTGTTTCCTTTTCACAGATTTGAAAGCCTGAAGGTCAAGTTACTTATGCAAGGTCACCCAGCTAACAATAAAGGGTGAGGGCAAGCTTGAAAACCAAGGAGTGCATCGCATATAATTAGTAATTCATGGGAATCATGAATGAAATGCCAGGAAAATACCAAGGGAGCAGGAGTCCCTTCCTCCATAGGAGAAAGGGGTAACAGGCAGATGGGATCTGTTCAAGTACTGAACAGAAGGGCTTCCTTTCTATAAAGGTGGTCAAGATGGGCCAAGGGGGACCAGTGAAATTTCATCTGTCCCTGGAAATCCACAAGAGGTGATTTCATCTCAGTGACAGAATCAGCAATCAGGCCTCAGAGGCTCACAAGCAATGTTCTGCACAATGAACAGGGAGTGAGACTGGCCGGTACCACGGCCTCAATATGGCCCCATGGTCAAGGCCTACTGATCCACATCAATAGGGCCCACATGACTTCAAGTCACATCAACACACCCAGGCACAGAGATGGTCAACTGGAGTAGAAGGAAAGAGCAGAAAGCATCATGTGGCTCAGGACACAAGGGTCTCTGTCAGCTTGAAGTGGGAAGAGGGGAAACCTGCCATTACCCGCTATCATTGGCAAATCTCATCCATCCAATAAGTATCTAAGTTTCAGGAACTTGGCTAGTGCTGAGGCTGCAAACAGTACATGGGTTACATTTCAATTTCTTTTAAATAAAATTCAAAAATACAGCTGGGCGCAGTGGTGCATGCCTGCAGTCCCAGTTATTTGAGAATTGAGGCAGGAAGATCACTTGAGCCTAGGAGTTCAAGATCAGTCTAGGGGGAGACCCCATCTCAAAAAACAATAATCTTAGAAATAGTAACAGAACTAGACTAGAACAGTGAGGAAATAAGAACCAAAGGTTACATTTTGTCAAAAGCAAACAGAAGAAATGCTTTGCTCTATAACACTGTAAATGAGTGAAATTGGTGATAAATATTTGATAACTATTAAAATAAAATTTCACAATGTCTGCTCTACCTATTCACACAAGAAAAATGGCAATACCCAATGTGAAGGGGTGTTAGGGTACCAATCGACTTAGACATTCTTCTTCTTCTTTAATGGATTTATAACTTAGGAAAAAAGAAAAGTAACCCATGGTCCCTATGGAGAACCAAGAAGAAAGTTTGGCATAGAAAGAAAGGGTTACCACAGCTCCACACTCCTCACTGCTCGCCTCCAGCACTGCCACAGTCCCTCCTCACAGGGGGGAGGCAAGTGCGCACAGTGGGTGCACACATGCGACCTGGCACCTAGTTCTGCAGACAAGTAGCTCTGATGTGAGAGGAGAGAGCAAAGGACACAGCCCTGTTCTAAGAGAAAATGCACTTCCAGAACAAAATGCCCTTCAGATCCAAATGAACACTGGCTCTCTGTTCTAGTATGGACCCTCACATGAAGGTCTTCCTTCCTAAGTGGGTACTATCAGCTGATTGGGTCCATGGCAGGCAGGCTGCACCCCAAAAAGAACATGCTGAACTCTACAGAAGACCAAGGCCACCAGGAAGGGACTACACAAGCTGCCTGATGACACTGCACAGGTGCTTAATAATGCTCTGGCGACTGAATTACACCCCCAAAGGGGGCTTTCAACACTGGAAGCTGCCATGTTTGGCTCAAGTAAAGCAAGCCTGCTTTAACCAGATGTGGTTCTACTGCTCCACCTGGGAGTCCAGGTGGAATTTTCTGGGGGTGGAACAAGCCGACTTCAAAGCAGCTACTGTGTTCCGAGGACCTCTCAGCACCACCAAGTGTTCCAGGTGAGCTTTTTTTTTTTAAATAACTTTATTTTATTTATTTTTATGTGATGGTGAGGATCGAACCCAGTGCCTCATGCATGTGAGTCAAGCACTGTACCACTGAGCCACAACCCCAGCCCCCTAGGTGAGCTTTGACATATTATTTCTGGTTCCTCAAAACCCCTCCACAGGTGTATTACTGTCCTCATTTCCCAGGAAAGCAGCCAAGGTACAAATGAGTAAAAGTCCTGGTCTAGGGCCCCACTGCTCAGAAGTGCCAAGTGGAGCTCACTCCGCTCTGGAGTCACAGAGCTTCCTTACTGGTATCGATTCCCAGAACACCCTAGAGGACATCAGGGACTCTTACTCAGAGGTTGTTTTTCCTCCTTTTCTTTTTTCCTCCTCACACACAAAGGTTTTTAACCATTAAAATGAGAGTGGTTTCGGCATCCTCTGGGCTGGAAAAGCCCTAGTTTGGGGAAACAGATTTCAGAGGAAAAACGTTCCTGCTAAAGGAAGAGATTCACAGGGCTGCTTCTGCTTCATCCGTTCTCCCAGGGGCAGAAGTCAACCTGGCACCTGCCAACCCTGTGCCCATGCTGTGGGACAAGCTATTCTCTAATGCCCAAAGGTACTGGGCACTTCTAAAACCTCACTATCAATGCAAAAAAATACAAAGTGTGCATTTGATAATTATTTGATGCTTCTCATCTGCAAGGTAAAGTTCCCAGGAAGACACCGTGAGGCTGAGAGGAAAATGGGCCTCAACTCTGCCCCTGGAACGCAGGCATTTATCCGCTAGGAGAGCTGCCGTCCTCTGTGAGGCAAGCATCACAGGCCCTGTCACCTCCCGAGGTCCTGAGAAGCACAGGGGCAGGACAAAGTATAAAAGAACTCTGGGAAAATAAGAAGTGACAGGCAAATGAGCCGTTGCTGCTCTTTCCCACGACAGGGCCTGGGCCTGGCACTTGTGCACATGTCACACTGTCTGGCCTTGGCACTTCACCGATGAGCTCTTCCTACAGAAACTGAGCTGCAATGCTCACATATAACGCCAAGCCAACAAGCGCAGCGGTAAAGCGAGGGTTCCCACCCAACGACACTTTCTGCATGTGTTCCTGGCCCTAATTCCGTCTCACAGGCTATGCTACATGCCCCACAAGCCGGCACAGAAACGTGGCCATCTAAACTCCACACAACTAATTCTGAAGGAGCCTGTGGTGGGCAGTGAATGTAGGGTTACTCTAGATTCCTTCCCGTCACCACGGAAAAAAACAAAGACAAGAAAGCATGTTTCCCCAAGCCATCTCCTCCAAAACAACACTAGAACAGCCAGCTGAAGATGCACACACTCCCGCTGCTGCGGGTCCATGGAGGGGACAAAAAGGAACCTGTGACAGTGCAGAAAGCATGAGAAAGAGGCAGAGCCACAGGACAGAGGGCGGACTGGAAGCAAGCGACAGGAGAAGACAACTGCCAGCATGGGGAGAAGCCTCACCAGCAGGAACAAGGGAGAAACCCCAACAAAACTCTGGTGAGAATTCTCCAAGGTGTCAAGGGCGACTGCACCATAGCAGTCAGGAAACCTTATTTTTTTAGGAACTTTATTAAATACCAAAATAAATATTTTTAGCATAATAAAATAGACAAATTAAACATGAAGCTAGTAGCCAGATGTGGTGGCACATGCATGTAATTCCAGCTACCTGGGAGGCTGAGGCTGAGGATCACTTGAGTTCAAGACCAACCTGGGCAACAGATAGATCCTATTTCCCCCGCCCCCCCAAAAATGCAGCAGCAGCTGGTGACCCGCATAATAAAACCACAGGAATTTCCTCTTCCATAAACAGGAGGATAGAGAGAACCGGGAGGGGTAGTGCAGGCAGTGGGGAGGAGCACCCGAGGTCCTGCAGACCTGGGGACGAGGAGCTTTGTTCTGGGCACCTCACCTCCCTTTAGCTCTGGGGGCCCCACAACGCTGCATGTGGTGGGACCTCAGTGAAGGCTGGGGCGTGAGGGAGCAGATGGGAGCAGAGTGACATCCAGCCTTCCCCTCCCTCCTTCTCACCCTCTGGGAGGAGTGCAGAGCTGCTGTGGTCACCTAGCAAGCTGCATTCACGGGGAATGCTTCAGGTCAGCTCCCACGGAGACCTTAACATTCCACTTACATGACAGCCTGCACCCCGGACTCACCAAAGGTGGATAAGCAGCAAACCTGCAGCTCGACTACAAGAAAATCCTAAGTGTAAGAGGTACAAATCACCACCCCTTTTCCTCCCCATCCTCTTGAAAAACACTCAGCGTCTTCCAGGGTGGCACACAGTAAGCCCTCCAAAGATGTTCACTACACACACATTCTGTTCTAAGAGGTACTCTTTAGGGATACAGAATCACTGGGCTGGGGTAAAAGGGCCCAGATCTCTGATTCCAGTGACTTCTGCCACAAGGAACGTGATCACTGTCAGCCAGCCGCAGCTGCTCAGTCTCAGAAGTGAACAGGCCCTTGGCCCCAGCTAGAAGCTGGCACAACCTCCTTCTTCTCTTTGGGGCCTGATAACAGGTATTAGGCAAACAAAAGGTACACATTACGCAAGTACCTCTTGTTCCTCCTTAATCACTTTAGTTTGTTCCAAAAAGAAAAACCACAAGAGGTCATTCCTGCTTGGATTTCACATGCCCTGGGATCTTGGGCTCTGCCTATGAGTACACCACTCCCTGGAGTGCTGAGAGAGGTGGGATTTAATCTCTCAGCTGTTAAAGATACTCTACATTCTACCAAGTCGAGCATGATGTGTAGGGAACAGTAAGAAGTCATGACTTGTATGGAGACACCCTGACACATACGGGGAATCATATCCCTAAAGAATCAAGGCTCAGTAGTCCCCAGTGACATTTCCGAACTGCTTACATGAATTTGAAAAGAACTAAGACTCTTCCCTTGCCTGGTCTTTCCTGGGGTGCTCTTTCTCCTGGAGTGTACAATAAATTTCTAAGAGAAAATTGTGGAGGATTTTGAAATTTAGTGGTCATGCTTCCTAGCTCAGCAATCTAGGTTATCTCTGCCTTTGCCTGTTATCTTATAGTACTGTACAAATGAAGCTAATCACAGAAAACCATATTAGAATAATTTCTGTCCATAGAAATGTAAATTGTGCCAGTATAATGCCACAGGCTACTGCCCTGTGGATACTGACCAGTTTTGTGGGCTTTACCCATTTGTGAAAGTCCTTTCAGCATACCCTTATCTGACAGGAGATGTTTAGAATTACAGTGTTCACGTGAGAGATTTATAATATCTTATCCATTCTCTCATTAATTAATGAATTAAACAAAAGACGCACACGTGCACATGCACATCCTTCTTTGGGCCAAAGGCCATTGCTTACAGCAAAAACATTCTGCATGAGGCACCCCTTGGTAAGTCTCTCTCAAAGTCACCCTGGAAGCCTCCTTCCTATCCCTGACCACAGAAAGCAGCAGAGGGCCTGTCCCTGGGGCAGGCCAGGATCTGGGTTGTGCTGCAGCCTCACAGAGTATGTGGCTGTGCTCAAGACCTCTTTCCGCCCAGGAGGCAAAGAAAGTGACTTGGGATGGAAAGTTCTCCAGTAACTGGGAAGTGACTGGATGCTCTCTCGCCACTGTTCTGCCTGGGTAAGGGGAGGATCATTCCTTAAGCAAGGGACCTCTTTACCCACCTGGGCTACAAACATCCACCAAGGGCCAGGGACCCTCGTAAGCCTGGTGATGGAGCAGTAAGTGGGACACACATGGCCCCTGGCCTCCTGGGACTGACGTCCTACTAAGGCACATGACATGCAGCTGCAGCATGTGGGAACACTAGGACAGAGAGAAATATGGCTCCAGAAAAAGGCCACGAGGGAGGGCTTGTTGGTATCCACTGCAGCCTCTCAGAGAACCCCAGGAAGACGAGGAGTGGGCATGGGAAAGGCAGGGGAGAGGCATTTCCAGGAGGGGCAGAGGGAAGGAGTGCTGGGCCCGCCACAGCACCCAGCAGGGCGGGAGGGCAGGAGGGCGTTGTCGGACGCTCCAGGGAAGGGTGACATGGCCTCATCTATAAACTGCATGGTAACTCAGATTTTTACATCTGTGCTCTGGTTTTAAAAATTCAAGCCTCAAGTATTTATAAGAAATGCTATTGAAACCCGAGCGCGGGCATGCACATCTCATCACGCCGGCACTGATGCATGCGAGATATGCGTACCCAAGCCCCACCCTCGGACCCAACTATCTCTTCTGAAGGTTTATCCTACAGATAAATTCACCCAAGAGCCAAATTCAAGTGTTCGCTGTGGCATTTCTTTCAATAGCAACAACAACAACAAAAAATTAAAGCTGCCATGTGTCCATCCAGAATAAAAAATGCAGGTGTGTTCGTGGAGTTCCTGTGGGGTCACAAGGGATATGCCACAGGGGTGAGGAAGGGACCTTCAGGTTTCACCTGCTAACATCTCAAACTACTTGAAAATGTTGACTATCATCATGCAAAGCTTTTAGTACACAAAACTAGTTAATAAAAACCCCAGCAAATACTCCATTGTTTTGTGAATGGCCTGTGCTGGAAGGAAGGAGGCCCCACTCTAGGACATGCTCAGAGCTTTAAGAGAGCTTTCAGGGTCCCCATGTACTCGGGCTGGGCTCCCCTCTGCAAACCCAGGAGATGACTTCTGGCTACCATCATCACTGCCACCTTACCTTGCCCCACGTGACTGCTGTCATTTGTCTCCTAGAGGATCTCCCAGCATGCCCAGTCCCACTGTTCTGTACTCTATTCTCAACACCAGGACCCTCTCAGTGGCTCCCCTCAAGACCGGGCAGTGGCCTCATGCAGAGAAAGGGCCCAGATCCTTACGGCCATGGGCTGCTCGCCTCCCCCAAGTTACCTGGTCCCCAGGCCTCTCCCTGCCAGCACCCTGCTCTCTCAACAACCCCAGCTCCAGCCAGGTAGCCTCACAGTGTCACCACTGTCACAGCCAGCTGGCTCATCCTCTGCCTGCAACGGCCTTCCCTCTCCTACACAGGCCTGTATCAGCCACCAGCGCGGTGAGGCCTTCTCTGCCTCCATGGCCCTGGCACTCCCAGGCCCCTCCCAGCCTTATTTTTCTCTCCCAAGCACCATGGCCTTCTTTTTTTTTTTTGGTACCAGGGATTGAACTCAGGGGCACTCGACCCCTGAGCCACATCCCCAGCCCTATTTTGTGTTTTATGTAGAGACAGGGTCTCACTGAGTTGCTTAGCAGCCTCGCCATTGCTGAGGCTGGCTTTGAACCCGCGATTCTCCTGTCTCAGCCTCCCTAAGTGCTGGGATTACAGGCTTGAGCCACC